>OU015497.1:30900369-30902869 GCA_907164885.2 Dolomedes plantarius
TCTCCACTGAAATTGTTATGCCTCAACAAATACTTATAATACATGTTATGACAAGACATATTTTGATATACATATAATACCGACGCAAGCTTTTAAGTATGACTGCACGTGGTGTCTGATTCGAACCTAACTAAACTTCATTTTATTGATTCTTCATTTGAAGTTCACCTTTTGCCTTCTAAATTTTCCCTTTCCTGTTAGGTTGTTGTTAAATAATTTTATGATATTTCTCTTGACCCCCGATTTTACATTTTATTTAATAGACTAAAAACTGGCATACACGGATAAATCAAAAATGCCTTTCACTGTAAAAAAAAGGGACCTACTCATTAGAGTGAAAGATTAATAGATAAATTGTTAAAGTATATGCAAATTACTCACTATAAAAGGAAGCACCATGAGAGAATATCTTCTATTAACCAAAGTCTTTAAGAAGATAAGATGCATACAGAAACGCAACTTATTAGAAATTTGAGTTGACCAATGAAAAATATCAACCGCATGTCAGCTGAATATAAGTGACGTTTCCTCTTCGCTGAAACAACTGTGGTCCCTTAAACAAAAGCATAGTCATAGAGCACGAACAAAGATGCCTCGATGACCTCCTAAGCGAAATTTTTGATAACTTTAGCATAGATCAAGCTAATAGGTTCTTGGAGGCTAAATGGTCTCAAGCCCCTATCAGACCACAAAATTCAGTGCAACACAACAACGCTTCAGATGAAATATTGCTCCCTGAAATCAAAAGCATTTTCTTCCACCAATGAGAAAGGATCAAGGGCTCCTTCACGCGTGATAACTACTCCATTCTGATCAAACTTCCCTCTCCCCTCTATAGATTGACCTGATATGGGCTTTAAAGATGGTTAGCTGTGTGGGTTAAAGTGATGTGATTTCTTGAAGGTAAAAGCCCATGGTTTGACACGCCCCATACATTCTCTATTAGAGAAAGATCACGTGACACTGTAGACCTAGGAATAGTGACCCCATCTTGGAAAAACGTACCGTGCCACTTTGTTGAAGACAGTGTCCTCAGGAGGGTTTACGCACTCCACGAAGGTTCTGAAAGGTCGAGGGAGAACTAAACCAACGACGTATTACGCCCTTCATTCCACTAGTCGTTTTAAGACGGATCTTTGTAGTCGTCCAGCAGACAGAATTCCTGAATCCCTTACTACACCTAACGGTAGTTCCGTCTAAATGGCTATTTTACCCGACAAATTAGGGAAACGCCAGACTAGTGGTTTCCGCTTTATATTTGAGGAGGAATACCGCTTCCTTGTGGGAGCATTTCTTGTTTAGAGAAGGTCTGGATCAACGCAGCTTTTGTTGTAAAAGTAGGATCACTGCGAGAGCTCATTCTAAACAAAAATGTGGGAAACTCTAGCCTGCTTTATTCGATCCATTTGGATATTTAAGTAACAGGGCCACCCAGAGACTTTACGGGGACTGGGGCAAACTTCTGTTTGGGGCCCCAAGAAAAATATAAAAGGGAAAGAGACGAAAACACACATTCAAATTCAGTTACTCATACTTAAAATTTTATTACATGAATGGTTAACATAATTATTATATTTCATTGCACTTCTCTCTTGTTATATTCTCCAATAAATATGACATCTTCATCCTCAAAGCTTTTTTGCTATCTATTTATCTATTTTGGTAATTAGTACTGTCTTCAATTCATTAGAGAGAATTCAATTTTATAGCAGTTAGGACTAAACATTTATATTTTTCATTAAAACTAAATCGCGTATTTTTTAAAAGACTATTTTGGAGTAAAAGAAATCTAATTAATCGAATAATTTTTTTTATATTTTTGGGGCCCCCGTTTTTTCAGGAGATTATTTTGAATTTTGAAGTACGGTACAAGTTTCAGAATTTCCTTTTGGATGAAATCTAAAAAATTATTTAAAAAAAAATTTTTTGGGGCCCCTCCGGCAGTTAGGGGCCTGGGGCAAAGTGCCCCAGTTGCCCCCCTCTCTGCGGCCCTGTTAAGTAAATGGCAGCATGGCAAGTCAACGATTCATATATCTGCCTAACGACTTATATCTGTCTAACGACTTATATATCTGCCTCTTCAGTCACCACTACCTGGTGCCATTTTTAGCATAATAGTTCAACGGTTCCGCATGGCAGATCTTTTTCCCAAGTGTTTGTCAGTTGCTACTGGTAGTCCTGGGTTTACTGTATCCCCAGACCTTTCTCCTATGCAGTGGCGCACCCAGGGGAGGGGGCAAGGGGCCCTGCCCCCCGAAGAAATAGAAATTGCATTATGAATATCGATTTTGCATTATAAATATTTTTATCCGTGCATCTCGCCCCCCCCCCATGCATTATAAATATTTTATCCGTTCATCTCGCCCCCCTCCCCCCCCCCAAGAAAAAATCCTGGGTGCGCCACTGCTCCTATATCATAGATGCGATGTCCAAAACTTTGGGCTGAAAAGCACCAAGCAATGCAAACAAACTGGAGTAACAACAGCAAAATTAACTCATG
>OU015497.1:30907869-30927869 GCA_907164885.2 Dolomedes plantarius
AAAGATAGCAGTCACACATCAAAATCCACTGTAAATTTCCCTAAAAGAAATGGAACAAAAAACTGGTATCAAGGCCATACCCTTCACTGATATCCCTACTAAATCTCCCGATGTATCACCTATGGATTTTTGTGCTTTCGGACTTTTAAAATCTGCATTATCCAAACGTCGTCCCAAAACCCTTACAGGACTCTGGAAAGCTGTTCAGGAGGAATGGGATAGAATACCTCTTCTGACACTTCAAAAGGCATTATTATCCTGGAAATTGCGGTGTCGAAAGATAGTTCAGAATAAGGAATGTCAAATAGCACATTTAAAGAACAAGAATTTTATGTAATTTAGTTTTGTGAATACAATATACATCGTCCAAAAAATGTCTGAACAGCCTCTGTATTACACAGTGCGTCAAATAAGTTTTAAGACTGGGTCTGTAAAAAGAAATGGAAACAAGAAATTAATACCTGTTTTGGTTTTTTATTCAAAATAGGACCCTCCGGCTTCAATGCACTTTTTACAGCGATTTATTAATGAATCGAACGCCTGTTGTAAATCACTTTGTGGAATGGCCTGCAAAGCACGCGTCGAAGCTTCTTGTATGGTCGAAATATCCTCAAAATAACACCCTTTTAACTTCATTTTTAGTTTTGGGAATAAGGAGTAGTCACAGGCAGCTAAATCAGGTAAATATGGTGGATGGTTCAACACACAGACATTATTTTTTGCCAAAAACCGATGAACAATAAGGAAGGTGTGACTGGGTGCATTGTCGTGTTACAAACACCAACTGCTTTCAGTCATATAGTCTGGACGAATGCGACGAATTCTGGCCATCAAGCTCTTTAAAACAGCTAAGTAGTGTTGACCTGTAATTGTTTGTCCAGTTGGAACAAATTCTTTGTGGATAATACTTTTACTACCGAAGAATGTAATGAGCATTGTTTTGATTTTGGATGGAACTTTTCTTGTTTTTTTGGCTTACGGTGAATTTGGTGACTTCCATTCCGCACATTTTCGCTTTGTTTCAGAATCATATTGGAAACACCAGGTTTCATCACCTGTAACAATGGACTTCAAGAAGCTTGGATCGTTTTCAGCGGCTGAAATAATGTCTCCGCGATGTGCACTTCTCATTGCTTTTTGTTCAGGGGTTAAAGTGTGTGGAACAAAGTTAGCACACACTTTTGTTTTGCCCAAATCTTCATGCAGGATGGTTCGAATTGTATCTTTGATGATATTTAAAGAGTCTTCCATCATTCTCAGTGATGTACAGCGATCGTTTGTTACGAAATTTCGTACTTTCTCAATAACTTCAGGTGTCCTAGATGAAATTGGTCTTCCACTACGCTGATCATCTTCTACCGCATCTCTTGCGTCCAAAAAATGTTTGTGCCACACAAAAACATTTGATCTACTTAAACAACAGTCACCGTAAACTTGTTTCATGAGTTGGTATGGTTCCGAAGCACTTTTACCAAGTTTTGCGTTAAATTTAATTTCAGCTCTTTGCTCCATCTCAAAAAATCAACATGAAAAAAATTCACTTCTGCAATTAACGCTCGACTTCTCTCAACTACTTAACGAAATGCGCACAACTTGTTAGCAGTGTGCCAGTAGACGATGGACGTTATGACGCATGCGGATTTACACTAACAGCGCCTTTACAACCTGCGCTCTGGGACGAGTCTTAAAACTTATTTGACGCACTGTGTATGTTGGGTTTAATACGAACTAATTTGCGATCGATTAAATACAGATTATTAATTCCTGGGACAGGATTCCTAAATAGTTACTTTTCGAGTGATAATGGAGAAGAGAGGAAAATTTACAACCGGTAAGGTAAACGCACCAGCAATGAGCCGGTTAAGAGAAAAATTGAAGTAAATCTGAATTTTCACAGCTATAGATAAAGCATACTGGTCCAAATTTTTACCTGCCATTTTAATAGCTGTCTTACATCTGTAGTAGCAATTGGAGCGCACTGGCTGCATTCATAAAAAAAATATATATATATACATAAATAATAACCAACCTGATGCACCTATAATGGGCCATTATTTTATCCGATGTACCCATAATGGGCCACCCGATAATGGGCCGTCAATATCGCCCATCACAACATTAATGGGCCATCTATTTAATCTGTTATGGAAAAAAAAATCAATTCTACAATATCATAAAATTGGAGAGAAATGGAACTAAAAACATGATGTATATTTTTAAACCGGTTTATTCATTTTATAACTACAGTACAACTACACTAAATATATAAAAACTGAAATATAAATTTATTAACTTAAACATCTAAAATTAAATTTACTTAAAAGTTGTGGTTAATGTAGCCGGTGATGTACCGCTTGACTTGTCACAGCTGGTATGTTGTTGCAAATATTGACATTTCCGAAAAGATAATTTGTACCAGTACACGGGCTGGCCCAATGCAGGGACAGTGTAACAATTCGTGATCCCATGATGGGCCACGCTATTTTGACAATGGAATCTAAGTTTTTTGTCATTTAATCACTGTACAATTTGAATTATACATACTATCGTAATGAATAATAGTTTAAGTCAATAAACAGGCATTATAGTTCTTAAATAAAAATTTTTGAAAAATTCACTTACCTTAACAGATTTCTTAAGCAGACGTTAAAACAAACACAAATTTTCTTCTCTCTAGCAGAATACACCTAAGGCCGTCCGCACACGTAGCAACTCAAAAGAAACTGACAACCGACTCCAATCACAAACCAGTCCGTGATGAGTCGTAACCTATGTAATTGAATGGAGCCACGCACACGGCGCAACTGGTTACAAAGCCGTCAGCAACGCGTTTGTAATCAGTCGCAGGCAACTCAACGTGTCGAGTCGCTAGCAACTTCAGTCGCCAGTTTCTCTTGCGTTGTGCGTGTTATTACACAATCTATGTTACAGCCGCTCTTTTGGCAAGCTGCCAAATGACGTACACGAGTCACGTGACTTCCGCCTAGCGATGAAATGAAATTCTAACGTTTTTTGTTGTAAGTAATATGTGCGCCCATATATACAGTCCATTTTTAAACGATTGATCAAAGACAATCTATTGTGACGATTTTTTTAAAATAAATTAATTTCTGATAATAATTTAACTAAAAATAATGCCCGGAATAATGATGTTCTTCCTTCCATGACAGGTCGCAAACTATTGATTTGAATCACTTTTGAGTCGGCCCGTGTGCGGAACCGCATCACTAACGAGTTTGCAACCGATAAGCAATTTCAGTCGCTAACCAGTTGAGTTTCCTTTGAGTCGCTCCGTGTGCGGACGGCCTTACACTTCACACAAAGTAAAGGAATGAACTGAATTCCAATGCTAAGGGATCCTCGCAGGTAGTAGCCAATGCCCCTCACCCCTTCCACTGCCAAAGGTAACAATAGACCCTTAATTTCTCGACATTTCTAAAGGGTGGCCCATTATAGGTGCATTTACCTCATGCCAAGGAGAGGTTCTAATTTGGTATATTATAGTGCAAATTGGATTGATATGGTAATTAAGGCTGCTTTGTGCTAATCCTATTGGATTCGATCATCTCAACGTTATCCTACGAAGAAAATTTGTCTACTATTTACAGCTACATAAATGTTGATAATCCAATAAAAATGGTATTTTCAGATAGCCTGAACTTTTCTGTATCTTGCAACAGGATTCATAATATAAATTTAGTACACCAAAGGAATTTATGAGCGTTTAAAACACACTCTATCAGATTTGCCCCCGGAATAATTTAAATTTAAAAATATTATTTGCATTTTTCAAAAAAAAAAAAATGTAAAATGCCCCAAGGTGTAAAATTTCTTTCTCTATTATTGAGTACAATTTTTAAAAAAAATCTCTAAATCCAAGTCAGCTACCCTTGGACACATTTTCTCCATAAGTTAAAATTGAGGTGAGCGAATCCAATAGGGTTAGTACACATCAGCCTTAATGTACAGGAGGATTTTAAAAATGCAATAATCCTTCAAATGATGTAATATCCATTAAAATGAAGTTTGTAATATCCATTAAAATGAAGTTCATAGTTAACTAATACGAAATTTTCGAGTTTCATTATATGCATTGACTAGCTGAAAACCCGTACTTCGCTACGGAGTACATTCAAATTAAATACAACGGTCAATGTATGCAATTCATGCCAAATATACATACATATATATATATATATATATATATATATATATATATATATATATATATATATATATATATATATATATTATATGATAAATACGACGATCAATGTATACAATTGATGTAAAATATATATTTATAAGAAAATCGTAAAGGATAATTTTATAGATAAAATAATGTAGAAGAAAATATTCAAATTAAATCTAATATAAAGAATACTAAAGAATATAGTACAGTTAATATAGTACAGTTTGTAGAACATTTCTATTACTGTATTTTAATATTTTTTTTGATAATGTCCAATCGTCTGCCGCATTAGCAAGGAAAAAATATATTTTTTGTTTATTTAGTTGTTATGCACGTGACGATAAATTTATTTAAAGTACCAGAAAAAGAAATCACGTGATCAGCATTGAATAAATTAAATTCTAAAAATTAACCTTTAAAAATTCACCAAAAATCAGGAAATGGAGGTAAAGATACGAAAAAGGTTTCATTTTAAAGGAATTTTTATGATCTTTCTTGTGATATAAATTTTATAACCCTCAAACTATTATTTTAAATGCAAACTTTAAAAAAGTTACAAAAACAGCTTAAAAATTTAATTTTAAAAAATCTAAGAAGAATTTTTGAAAAATCTTTCTTAGTGCACCCCTACACTATAAGAAGAATCGCCATGCAAAATTTCAGCCCTTTAGGTCCAGCGGTTTGGTCTGTGCGTTGTATGTCAGTCAGTGAATGAGTCAGTTACGGAACAGTTTTATATATATAGACTAGCTGAAAACCCGCACTTCGCTACGGAGTACATTCAAATTAAATACAACGGTCAATGTATGCAATTAATGCCAAATATATATATATATATATATATATATATATATATATATATATATATATATATATATTTATAATAAATACGAAGATCAATATATACAATTGATGTAGAAAAAAAAATATATATATTTATAAAAAAATCGTAAGGGATATTTTTATAGACAAAATAATGTCCAATCGTCTGCCGCATTAGCAAGAAAAAAAAATTTTTTTTTGGTCTATTTAGTTGTTATGCACGTGACGATAAATTTATTTAAAGTACCAGAAAAAGAAATCACGTGATCAGCATTTAATAAATTAAATTCTAAAATTTAATCTTTAAAAATTCCCCAAAAATCAGGAAATGCAGGTAAAAATTCGAAAAAAATTTCATTTTGAAGGAATTTTCATGATCTTTCTCGTGATATAAATTTTATAACCCTCAATGTATTATTTTAAATGCAAACGTAAAAAAAGTTTAAAAAACAGCTTAAAAATTTAATTTAAAAAAATCTAAGAAGAATTTTTGAAAAATCTTTCTTAGTGCACCCCTACACTATTAGAAGAATCACCATGCAAAATTTCAGCCCTTTAGGTCCAGCGGTTTGGTCTGTGCGTTGTATGTCAGTCAGTGAATGAATGAGTCAGTTACGGAACTGTTTTATATATATAGATAATGCATGAATTTATTGACTTTATGTTAAGTATTCGGAAATTGCAGCGACGACGGCTTTCGCCTATACGCCTTGTTCAAACTGTCGACCGGTAGCTACGTAGCAATACCTGTACTCGCAGCCGAGGGTTGATTTCCCAAGTTAGGTGACATTTTTCATTATTGTTAGGCCCACGAGTGCCGGATGGACAGTACAGATCCGCCGTCCATAAAGGCAACCCCGGGCCCTTTGACTTTATGTTAAGTTCCGTTAATAAATATCAGAACCCTTATACAATGATGCAAAACATAACCCGTTTGTTTCACAAACCGAAATGGAACGAAAGTGGATGTATCTGTAAACTGCAAGAAAAGTAACAAGGAAACAAAACCCTCAGAGTGCTAAAGTAATCGAACTTAAAATTTAGATTTTCGCTCTTATTACCGCTCTTGCTCAGGCCCTCATTTTCCATTAGGCCCGGCAGGCTCGGGTGTAGCCCCCCCCCCCCCAAAATTTTAAAATTTAAAAGGAAAAAAAGAAAAAAAATCCCAATTTTTTTTATTTTACCTTTATTAATAGCAATTTTTTTTTACAAATCCTTTCAAATTTGATTGATTGATTGGTTCATCATATGTATAGTTATTTGTATAGTTCATAATATGTATGTTTAGTATATATAAGGGATTAATATGTCTTTCTGGTTGCATTGTATTGGTGTTTTAATAAAGAAGTTAATATGCTGTATTGCTTTTTGTTATTTGATAATGTTCTAGGCTTCTACGCTTCAAATAGCCAATTCTTGGTAAAATGATACTTTCATAATATGATTCATGATTATTTCTTTTGTGTGTCAGTTTTGGAAATTTTACGCCCACATCAGTGTTTGGGGGCCCCCATATGAGGCCCGCGACGAACATTTTTGCGGCCCGGCCAATATATTGCCACACAATAATATATAATAAAATAACCGACGCAGAATTATAATAAGATAGGAAGAATTCGCTAAATGTTTTTTTAATGATACTGTTTTTTGCTATCATTAAACAAAATGCATATATTTATGTTGAATATACTGTAATTAGGTAAATAAACCTACGTTTCTATTAATAATGATTTTTTTGCGGCCCACCTATAGTTAAACCTTGTTTGTTTGGCCCAAGGTAGCCTTTGAGTTTGACACCCCTGCTCTAGCCCATCGGTGATTATTGGTTCATTTCGAGGATATGGCTTTTCTTTTTGAGATCGGCTGAAAGGCGTTAGGTTTACATAGGATCGCAAAATTTTTAGTTTGGCTTTAGATTATTGCATCTTGCCATGTCTTTTCTCCATCTGAAACCGGGGTTTGATGATGTATCGATGTCTAAAGAACTGTCTCTACAAAAGACTAAAAGATGTCTTAATTTTATGTAATTGAGGCAAAGAAGTTGTTTTTAAATGTAAAAAAACAAATTCTCTGAACTCTGGAATAAACATATTATTTGATAACCGTCAGCAAATTTCAAACGGCAACGTCTTACCGAATGTTCTACAACTTTAAGGCTACTATGTACTAAAAAAAAAAAAAATCGTATTTTCCTTTTCCTCTTCTTGCAGACTCTTGTGGTGGGAGGAGTCCAGTTGACAGTTCAAGAATTCCACCCCCCTTAGGATTGACATTTTGAGGAATTGTAATGGCTCTCTCTATAGGGGGGTGAAGGGCTGCCCTCTAATATTTTATTTAAAATATATTTTTGTCAACTATTTACAGGTACACAAATGCTGATAATCAAATAAAATTGGTATTGTCAGATAGCCTGAACTTTTCTGCAAAGCGCTACAGGATTCATTTTATAAATTTCGTCCGCCGAAGGAATTTATGAGCGTTTAAAACACACTATACTAGATTTTTCCCCGAATAATTTAAATTTTAAAATATGAATTGCATTTTTTTAAAACTTAAAATGTACACAAATGTAAAATTTCTTTCTCTATGACGGAGTACAATTTTTTGAAAAAATCTTTGAATCCAAGACGGCAATCCGTGGACAAATTTTCTCCATAGGTTAACATTGAGGTGAGCGAATCCAATGGGGTTAGTACATAGCAGCCTTAACAGCATTTACTAGAGCTAGTTTCATTAGTCGAATTGAGTACACAAGTTTATCATTGAGCATATTATCAGCCCCGTGTTAAAAGACATACAATTCATATTCTCTTAATGCCACAATGGAAGATGGAACCATAATGTAGATTTATTATAGGAGATAAACCGGAACTCTATTCAAATTTCACTACTATTGTAAATAAAAATATGTTTTGTATTTTCTAGTGTGTTTACAATATGGGGTCATGTGCAGTCGCAAAATAACATTTTTTTAAAATCACCAGATAGGCAGGAAATCGATTCTGCCGTTCGCCTTACAATGCTTTTCATTTAAACCTCAGATTATGACGTCATTCTGTTCGAAACTATGACGACATGGCCATTATACATAGAGATAGCCAATGGGGCTCCTCACTCAGTCATAAACTTCAACACCAAATAAAAAAAAGTCAGGTAGTCTCTTCTAACGAAACTACCACGGGTTATTAACGTAGGATTACTTATCGTTGCTTACCTCTTTTGTATGTATATATGCATGTATGTGTTATGCATATATGTCTCTCTCTCTCTCTATATATATATATATATATATATATATATATATATATATATATATATACATAGATACACACACACACACACATATATATATATATATATATATATATATATAAATTTCGACGCATTTTCGTACTTTTCTGTTTAACTGTTTACTGCTTGCCCAAGCGATACAGACTGGGTTTGGCGCGCTGCCAAAATTATAACTTAACTTGCGAAGCAGGACATCTGAAATTTTGTTTTTCAGAGGACCGTTATGGAGGAACGTATTTCTACGTTAAAAGATGAGTAAATTAAATATATCGCACTCCGTCACTCAACGATTAGCATAATAAATTCAACAATTTAACTTATTTTAATATTTAAAGCTATTTCATAATTAATAAGTAAATCGCTTGCAAGCTTCGAGAGAGCATTTTATATTTAATAGTACATCTATATATTTAAGTTGCTAAGACGACTTTTTGGGCAGTCCGTGAGAGAAAACTACTCCATCAATTTACTTCATATTAGTCTTAATCGAAAGACTGTAATCTGTAGATTTGTTAAATTTGGTTTTTGTAACCGCAATTTCTATTAATAAGCGATAATTTACAATTAAAAATTGATTTCTGAGCATGCTCAGCGGTATGTTTAAATCTGTCTTTAGAAACTCACTGTTTCTGCGCATGCTCAGTGACATGTTTTAATGATTAAACATGTTTATTCCGAGGAGTCTCTCTAGATCTCTATCTGCTATTTTTATTTTTAGGATATTTATGTTTGTGAAATATAAGATTAAACCTCACGGAAAGTGTTTATTTCACGCTGTTTAATTAGCGATAATTTACAATTAAAAAAAAAAAATTGCTTTCTGCGCATGCGCAGTGACATTTTTAAATCTGGCTTTAGATACTCACTGAGCACGAGTCCGCTTAAACACATTAATTAGTTTTTGCGCATTATTATGATTTTCAACATTTGGCAATGAAGTGGTGAATATAATTTGTGTATTAGTATACATTTATTTACTATCTAGCTGTCATGTTTTGACGGGTATCAACCAGTCAATATTTATTAAACACACTTAAACAAAATTTCGATATTATGTTCAAAGCCTCGATTGCGTGTCTTTTAATTTTTTTTCGCCCATCTGAAAAAAAAAATCCTGTACAGACACCTGAATGATGAAATAGAAGTCTAGGAAAGAATTAACATAAAAGACCGAGCCAGAGTTATTCAAGGAGGAACTAAAATGAAACCTAAGCCATGTTCAAGAGAGATTGTTTATCCCGTTTAGTCAAGTTTTGACAGTAAATCTCAACAACATCAGACAAGTCCAGCAATCAGAAGTCGCCCGGAGCGAGGTTAAGTGAATAGTTTTAGAATAATGTCTTAGAACAACCCCTTTATAATGACTCTCAGTTCAACGTTCATGGTCGTTCGCCACATTGAAACTCGATTTTTCGGCAAGGTAGTTGATATTAAGAATAATTACAAGATAAAAAGATATTTTTATATAACACGTTTTTAAATTTTCTGTTGAATCATATAAACTTGACAATTCTATGTATTAATACAGTAACCACCGCTTATAGTGATCACTGGTTATAAGAATCAACCGTTTATAAGAATCAATATCGCGAAAACAAAAACAAATGAATTATTTCCATGTTAAAAATTTGGCTTTAAAGAATCAATCCACCGGTTTTAAGAATCAGTTTACGCTCTTCGCTTTCCTTTCATTTTTCCAAAAAAAGCCACTTAAACCCTCAAATGGCACGAAGTTCTTTCCTTTTTTTTAAAGAAAGATTGATAAGATGGGATGGAATATAGTCGTAAAATTCACCCATTTCTTTATTAGACATAACATAATAGTTTCCCCTTAAACGTTTACCACAACACGGTCCTATTAGCTTGACCCGGGGGCAACTTTACCCGTCCGAGTAAATCTTCGTCTGAGACTATAAGTATTGAAAGAGGTATAAACAGCCTTCTGAAAACTTCATTACGTCAAACTACCGTAGAGAACTTTTTCTTGCTCCCTTCCTGTAGTTGAAATGTTAAAACTGTTAAGCAGGTATGTTGTAACTTGTAACAAATATTGTATTTCTTTCTTCTCTTACTATAATCATGTGTATATACTTATAGGTCTAAAAATTAAGTTTTTTTTAAACTATAAAAAATAATTTTAATAAAAGATAGTTAATGTAAATTAAAGAGTATTTTATGGTAAATTATCTAATACAGTGATTTCCGCTTATAAGAATCACGTTTGTTATTACTGTTTTTGATTCTTATAAGCGGTTGATTCTTATAGCCGAAATTTAGGTTTATGGACAGGCACACACACCTATATATACATATATTAGATAATTTACCATAAAATACTCTTTAATTTACGTTAATTATCTTTTATTAAAATTATTTTTTATAAGTTTAAAAATACAACTTAATTTCTAGACCTATAAGTAGATACACATGATTATAGTAAGAGAAGAAAAAAATACAATATTTGTTACAACATACCTGCTTAACAGTTTTAACATTTCAACTACAGGAAGGGAGCAAGAAAAAGTTTTCTACGGTAGTTTGACGTAATGAAGTTTTCGGGAGGCTGTTTATACCTCTTTCAATACTAATAGTCTCAGACGAAGATTTACCTTCTAGCTTATGTTTCACGGTTTGATAACGTGCTGAATACTACTAATGTCACGTTTGCCTAAGTGATAGTGGACACTTCGCCGAAGATTTAGGTGTTTCAGGGTTCAGGAAGCCGCAACCGGGATGTGGGAGGTGGGAAAAAAAGGGTCCCTATTTTTGTTTGTCAGTGGACAAAAGTGAAATCGGACCCGGACGGGTAAAGATGTCCCAGGGTCAAGCTAATAGGACAGTGTTGTGCTAAAGCGTTTAAGGGGAAACTATTATGTTATGTCTAATAAAGAAAGGGGTGAATTTTACGACTATATTCTATCCCATCTTATCAATCTTCCTTTTTAAAAAAAAGGAAGTGCCTTTTGAGGGTTTAAGTGGCTTTTTTTGAAAAATGAAAGGAAAGCGAAGAGTGTAAACTGATTCTTAAAACCGGTGGATTGATTCTTTAAAGCGAAAATTTTAACGTGGAAATATTACATTTGTTTTTGTTTTCGCGATATTGATTCTTATAAACGGTTGATTCTTATAACCACTGATCACTATAAGCGGTGGTTACTGTATATGTATATATAGGTGTGTGTGTTCCTGTCCAAAAACCTAAATTTCGGCTATAAGAATCAACCGCTTATAAGAATAAAAAACAGTAATAACAAACGTGATTCTTATAAGCGGAAATCACTGTAAATACTTAAAAAATTTTTTTTGATGAATTATCCCATCAACTTGAAAGGAAATGATCAAATGCGTAATAGAGAGAGCAATTATAAGAAATTTTCAAACAACAAAAATAACTGAAAATGAATTCAAATTCTTCTTAAAGATGGCTAAAAGTATTAAAAGAATGCATTGTCATCGTGTTCTGAGCTATTCTAAAAGTTTTAAATGTCTAGCTAGTCGGGAAGTAAGTTAAAAATCGATTGCAAGATTTGTACTGGGCAAACACACAAACAAGAAAGCGAGTTAATAAAAACATGGTAATAAAAAGTTTGTGTTCTTCAGTTTATCAGTTTCTGAAACATTCAACAATAGGCTGTTACAGGAAATGTTATGATAAAGCGTGACGGAAAATGTGCCTGGAGAGAAGTCGAGACAATGTAGAAAATACTTGGAACACATAACGCTTGTTTATCTGCAAGTAAATTATTTTGAGAATTAAAAAAAAATTTTTTCTGTTCTGTAGCTCACGTGATTGTTTTCAGAGAGACTAAATAATGCGTTTGAAATATTAAGAAAGTCCGGTTAGTAAAATTTTATTTAATACTAGCTAAAAACCCGTACTTCGCTACGGGGTACATTCCAATTATATACAACGGTCAATGTATGCAATTCATGCCAAATATATATATATATATATTATATGAAAAATACGACGATCAATGTATACAATTGATTTAAAATATATATACGTATATATATATATATATATATATATATATATATATATATATATATATATATATATATATATATATATATATATATATATATATTTATAAGAAAATGGTAAAGGATAATTTTTATAGACAAAATAATGTAGAAGAAAATATTCAAATTAAATCTAATATAAAGAATACTAAAGAATATAGTACAGTTAATATAGTACAATTTTTAGAACATTTCTTTTACTGTATTTTAATATTTTTTTGGATAATGTCCAATCGTCTGCCGCATTAGCAAGGAAAAAAAATATTTTTTGTTTATTTAGTTGTTATGCACGAGACGATAAATTTATTTAAAGTACCACAAAAAGAAATCACGTGATCAGCATTGAATAAATTAAATTCTAAAAATTAATCTTTAAAAATTCACCAAAAATCAGAAAATGGAGGTAAAGATTCGAAAAAGATTTCATTTTAAAGGAATTTTTATGGTCTTTCTCGTGATATAAATTTTATAACCCTCAAATTATTATTTTAAATGCAAACTTAAAAAAAAGTCACTAAAACAGCTTAAAAATTTAATTTAAAAAAATCTAAGAATTTTAAAAAAATCTTTCTTAATGCACCCCTACACCATAAGAAGAATCTCCATGCAAAATTTCAGCCCTTTAGGTCCAGCGGTTTGGTCTGTGCGTTGTATGTCAGTCAGTGAGTCAGTTACGGAACTGTTTTATATATATAGATTTTACTCACATTTCTTTATTGATTTCTTCCTTTCAAATATGTCCTTATATTTAACTAGCTGAATACCCGTACTTCGCTACGGAGTACATTCAAATTAAATGCAATGGTCAATGTATGCAATTAATGCCAATATATATATATATATATATATATATATATATATAATACAACGGTCAATGTATGCAATTGGTGTTAAAAAAACAAAAAAAAAATATTTATAAAAAAATCGTAACGGATATTTTTATTGACAAAATAATGTAGAAGAAAACATTCAAATTAAATCTAATAGAACATACTAAAGAATATAGTACAGTTAATATAGTACAGTTTAAGGAACATATCTTTTACTGTATTTTAATATTTTTTGGATAATGTCCAATCGTCTGCCGCATTGGCAAGAAAAAAAAAGTTTTTTTTTTGTCTATTTCGTTGTTATGCACATGACGCAAAATTAGTTTAAAGTATCACAAAAAGAAAAGAAACCACGTGATCAGCATTTAATAAATTAAATTCTAAAAATTAATCTTTAAAAATTCACCAAAAATCAGAAAATGGAGGTAAAGACTAAAAAAATTTCATTTTAAAGGAATTTTTATGATCTTTCTCGTGATATAAATTTTTTTAACCCTCAGATTATTAATTTAAATGCAAACTTAAAAAAAGCTACAAAAACAGCTTAAAAATTTTATTTACAAAAATCTAAGAAGAATTTTTCAAATATCTTTCTTAGTGCACCCCTACACTATAAGAAGAATCGCCATGCAAAATTTTAGCCCTTTTAGGTCCAGCGGTTTGGTCTGTACGTTATATGTCAGTCAGTCAGTCAGTCAGTTACGGAACTGTTTTATATTTCGCTCACTCCTTTCAACAACGTCATATCTCAAAAATCGGCAATTTTTAGTATGCTTGTTTTCAGAATGCCCTGAAAGAGTTGTATATCCCTGCAAGATCGTCATATCTCACCGCTCAATATTTAGCCGCTAGAGAGCAGAATTGAAATTTATTTTCAATACATTTCAATGCACTTTTAAACTTTAAAATCACTCTCCTGAAAAATCTTGTTTTTTGAGATATGACGTTGGTGAAAGGAGTGAGCGATATATAGATTGTTATGCATGTAAAAATACCTGACCAATGTTAAATTTCTTGAAAAAGGATTTTAAATGTGTTTGACATATCCAACAAAGTTAATAGTCCTGCCGACAATATACTTTCCCCTTCTGTGACTAGGAAATGTTAAAAAAATAATTTTCTTCTAGATTAAAAAGAAAAAAGAATTACGAAAAATTTTTTAATCACATGCAGTTAGATGTGATTTTTTACAAAAATTAATAATTATTATTTTTGCGAATAATTTTTGTGTCTAGAAAATAATTTCAGTTATTATTATTTTTTAATGAAAATTCCTGAAGACAGTTTAGGGAAAATTGAGCAGAGACATGCTCTATAAAATTTACTGGAGGTTATTTGCGAGAACTTTTAAATATTCCTATTCAAAAATGGTAAATTCCGTACCGATACAAGTAGGCTCAAAATACAGATGTACAACTTGGTGTTCTAGAACAGTACAGTCTAAAAATGCTGTAACTGGAGTTGTAATCACAGTAAAAGCGTACGATGCACGTTATTTGATGTCAAAGGTTTTACAGCAGTGGTCCTCAACCTTTTTGTGTCTAATCCTCCCCTTTGGCTGATCCCGTTAACCTGCTCCCCCCCCACGAGGTGCCTCTCTCTCTCTCTCTCTCTATCTGTATATATATATATATATATATATATATATATATATATATATATATATATATATATATGTATATATATATACACACACACACACTATCTGGCCAAAAGTATCCGGACGTCCAGTGGTACGGACTCGGAGAATTCTGAGGCATATATTAATATGATGTTGGTCCTCCTTTCGCATCGATGACAGCCTGCACACGTCTGGGAAGACTTTCCACCAGTTTTTGATGGGTGTCCATAGAAATTGACCTCCAGGCGTCCATCACAGCTGAAGTGAGAGCTGGCAGTGAGGATGGTCGATTTGGCTGGCTACGTAATCTGCGTTCTAATTCGCCCCAAAGGTGTTCAAAGGGATTTTGATCGGGGCTCTGAGAAGGCCAGTCCAGTTTTTGAACACCCATTTCGTCAAACCATGCCTGCGCAAGTCTCGATGCGTGAATGGAGCAGTTATCCTGCTGGAAGAGAAATGGGCCTTCCCCGAAATATTGCCATAGAGTTGGGAGAGCAGCATTGTCCAGAATGTCCACATACATCTCAGAGTTCATGTTTCCAACCACAGTAACTAAGAAACCCACGCCAAATCATCAAAACCACCCCCACACCATGTTGTTGCCACCACCAAACTTAGCATTCGGCACAATGCAGTCACGTTAAGAAGCGCTCGCCGGGCATCCACCAAACCCAGACGCTTCCATCGGACTGCCAGATTGTAAAAGCGAGATTCATCACTCCAAAGAACATTTTTCCACTTGTCCACAGTTCAATGACGGTGAGCTTTGCACCATTGCAACTTCGACGCTTCGCATTCTGGGGAGTGATGTTTCGGCTTGTGAGCGGCTGAACGACCATGGAATCCCAGGTTTTCTAACTCTCGACGAACAGTCCTGCAACTAGCAATAGCGCCTGATGAACTTTGGAACTCCTGAGTGATTTCAATCAACGAGAACTTACGATTTTGTTTCACTACCCTTTTCAGAGTTCTGCGTTCACTAATTTTTTTTCGGCCTGCCACCTCGTTTTTCTGCAGTTTCACTGCTTCGACGTTTCCACTTCACAATTGCATCACTCACCGTGGATTTTGGCTTCTGTAGAATTTCACGAACTGATTTCCCATAAAGTTAGCATCCCACTATAATGCTACGATCAAAGTCACTAAGCTCCTTTGACTAACTCAATGACTCACAAACGCATAAATATGACCTGACAAACCACTAACACTTTTATACCTTTCGGTTACGCATCAAATTACGTCACCTGCCAGATCCACTTCTTTAGGGGAGTGTCCGGATACTTTTGGCCAGATAGTGTGTATATATATGTATGTATGTATGTATGTATGTATGTTTGTGTGTGTGTATGTATGTATGTATGTATGTATGTATGTTTGTGTGTGTGTGTATGTATGTATGTATGTATATATGTTTGTGTGTGCGTGTATGTATGTATGTATGTATATATGTTTGTGTGTGTGTGTGTGTGTGTATGTATGTATGTATGTATGTATGTATGTATGTGTGTGTGTATGTATGTATGTATGTATGTATGTATGTATGTATGTATGTATGTGTGTGTGTATGTATGTATGTATGTATGTATGTATATTTGTGTGTGTGTGTATGCATGTATGTATGTATATATGTTTGTGTGTGCGTGTATGTATGTATGTATGTATATATGTTTGTGTGTGTGTGTGTATGTATGTATGTATGTATGTATGTATGTATGTATGTATGTATGTACACCTATCCCTCGATTTACAGGGTAGATGCGTTCCACTACAAATCGTGTAAATCGAAACCATGTAAAACAAGACACAGCATTCATATGAAACAAGGGGATAGGTGCAAGCTGCAGTTATGTGAATAATAACAGTGTAAAAATGCAAAGAGTTTATGCTGAAGTGAAGACTAAGTTATATGCAATGATAAATTATTTATTTACATATGTATTTCAAAAATTAACGTCGTGTAGAACTGAACTAGGAATGACAGTACAGAAATGAAACAAAATCTACTTTAATGACGCCAATGCTAAACTCAACGCAATGCACTAGTGACGTCTGTGCAGACAATTAATGAGTGCGTTCAATGTGAAACACCCAAATAATCAAATAACACATCAATATTATTTTTATAAAATTTAGAAACCATGTGAAAGTGAAACCGAGTACCGTGCAAATCGACGGACAGGTGTAGATATACATATTATATATATATATATACACACACCCTCTCAGGTTGAGAACAACTTCAGCGAGCGCGCGTTGCACAAAGTGCAACGTCCCTTTCAACCTTGATTATTCCTTTTGTAATAAACTTTTTTTTTCAAATTGAAAATAATAGTTCTGCGTTTTATGACAAAATATAAAATATGGATAATATTGAGATATATTTATATTTAAAGGCCAAAGAATGCAGATACAATCGCCTTATTTCAAAACTGTCTGGTTTAATGCATCTAAGGGCAACTTGGAAATCGATTCTTATTATGTCCAAAACCCCCCAAAAAACAAGGAGATTGTCCATCTTCATGATATGCGAAATACCGTGTAATAGCTGCACATTGGATCGACTACAACAACTCATAATTTTGTCGTATTGCAATCCAGTATAATCGCTGGTTTACCACGGTTAAATCATTACTATCAATGAATAGAAAGGAATACAAGGGTCAGAAAATCAGACCTGCATTAGAAAAGGTGTAGCTATAAATACAAACTGCTTAGAACATTTAAACCTTACTTATAAAAACAAACCATTCAAAATTACGAAAATGTTGCACTTTATACACAGGCGCGCCCGCTGAAGGGTTAAACCAAGAAAATAGCAATATGCCTTTAGGTCAGGGGTGGGCGCTAAGTCGATCGCGATCGACCGGTGGACCACCAAGACATTTTGGGGTGACCGCCTTTACTAAGACCTAAGACGCGCATACTAAAAGACACATATTTATGGACAACTTTATAAATTCCAATTTACAGAGTTGTATCGATGACAACTGATGGGGCCCTATCAATGACCGGCACAGTCAATGGATTTTTGGCTATGTGTATCAGGAACGATGACTTATCGCATTTCTTTTCTTGTCATTGCCTTATTCACCAACAGGCCCTCTGTTGTAAAATTCTAAATACTCGTCATGTTATGGGAATTTGCATGAAAATTGTGAACTCAATTCGAGTAAGAAGTCTTCAGAGAAGAACGTTCCGTGACCAACTAGAAGAAAACGAATCTGGTCACGGGTAATTGTTATATCATGCAGATAGATGTTCATTGGTTAAGTCGGAGTATATTTTTATAACGATTCAGGGACCTACTACAAGAGGTAAAATATTTTTTGGAATCAAAAGATGGAGCGTACGCTGAACTTAGTGATGACGTTTGGATGATGGATTTAGCTTTTGTTGTTGATATAACAAGCCATCTAAATGAATCTTAATGAACTGAACTTACAATTGCAAGGAAAAAATCAAACAATAGTAGAATTGATTGGATTTGTTAATACTTTCAAAAACAAGTTAAAGCTAACATCTTCCCAGTTGATGAAGAATGAACTAAAATATTTCAAAAATATTTCTGACGAGTTGTTTGAAAACGGAGGTACATTAACCAAAGAGAAATATTATGAGGAAATAATAAAACTTCACTCTGAATTTGAGAGACGTTTTCAAGAATTTACTAGACTAGAACCAATTGTTACATCCATGTGTTACCCATTTGGCAATGTTGATGTGGAAGAAATAACTGAAAATATAAATTATATATTCTCTTTATCTCTTGAGGAAAACGAAGTTTTTCTCCTTCAAAATGACATAATTTTAAAAGCACGTAGTTCAGAACCCAAGAATAACTTTTGGAATCTAACGGACGAAGCAAAGTATCCTAATTTTAAAAAATGATTCATTTTTTAAGGTATTTTGAATTGTTTGATAATAAATGCATATTTGATATTATTATATTTGTGGCTATTATTATGTTTGTATCTTGCGTTTTGCTTTAAACGCGGTTTTAAACGAGTAAGATTTTTATTGTACTAGTTATGTATGTAAGTACATATTCCGTATTTATTATTAAGTTATAATAAATATTGTAGACTTTTTTTTTAGCTCACCACACCTACGTCACTGGGTGGACCGCAGCACATTGAAAAAATTAGAAGCAGCCCGTACCCTGGAAAAGTCTGACCACCCCTGCTTTAGGTCTAATGGCTTACTTCCTATATATCGCAAAATATTTTAATAACATCCACATCGAAATGATAACCGCTTGAAATCATCCTAAACTGTACCGTTTTCCGATTCTGCAAAGAATTTCATAATGAACGGCACGTTTAAGTTCCTGGAAGATAATTGGCGGAAATGAATATTCAACAAGTCATCGCTTCTCTTTGGGGAAAGGATTATTGCGCGAAGCTTTTCCTCAGAATCGTAGCGTTTCAATTTTCTCTCATAAATTGATATGAAGAATAAATAATTTTCTAGGAATTTATAGTCAAGGAAATTTATTTCGACATATATGCTTACAAACGTTTTCTCATTTCAATAAGCTTGATTTCGAAGAATCTGATGCATATATAGCAATAATCAAATGTTATTTTTGAAAGGATTTAATTTCAGAAAAATGTATGGTGAATGTTAAGAATGGGAGAACTGAGATAATTTTATTTCTCTGCTGTTGTTATATATATATATATATATATATATATATATATATATATATACCGGGTGCGTCATAAATTCGTGCAAAGTTCAAAAATTTGTAATAAAAGAAGTAATGCTCGGAAAATTTTTTTGTTTGCACCAATAGGATCAGAGGGACATTTGATTTTTTTTTTCCATGTAAAAAAAAATGTTTCCTGAAGTAACCGAAAGAGGGCGCTCACACGTCATACTGAGACGTTTTATGCAAATCAGACAAACACAAGCAGAAAATCAAACAGATCACAGTGACATGAAACTGTGCATTTATTTTACAGTAACAGATGTTCAACATTACCACCAGCACAATGCAATAGGCAAGTGAGGCGCGTCACTACGCCCATTATAGGAGTGTGTAGAATGTCGCCATCGAAGGTAGCGACTGTCTGTCGAATGGCATTTTTCAGTTCCACCAAAGTGGTTGGGGAGCTTCGGTACAAACGAGACTTTAAGTATCCCTACAACCAAAAATCTGCCGGTATCAAGTCTGGTGATCATGAGGGCCACTGAACCTTACAACCGCGACTTATCA
>OU015497.1:30932869-30957869 GCA_907164885.2 Dolomedes plantarius
AAAAGTTTCAAATGTCTAGTTAATCGGGTAGTTAAAAATCGATTGCAAGATTTGTACCGGACAAACACACACGCAAACACAAGCAAACAAACAAACAAGAAAACGAGTTAATAAAAACATGGTAAAAATAATTTTAAGAGAATAAGTTAATGTTGTTAAAAAGCGATAGACCTTGAATTTTTACCACGTTTTTATCAACTCGCTTTCTTGTTTGTCCAGTACAAATCTTGCAATCGATTTTTAACTAACTTCCCGACTAGCTAGACATTTGAAACTTTTAGAATAGCCCAGAACACGACGACAATGCATTCTTTTAATACTTTTAGCCATCTTTAGGCAGAAAAATCCGCAAGGTGGCGCTTCGATCGAATTCAATGCTTGCACTTTTGCGTAACGGCGTTTGACGATTTTGAAAACAGAATACATGTGAATTTAGTTTGTTTACACAAATATTGTGCGAAAAATTTAAAAAAAAAAATTTAAAAGTTAGCGGTTTATAAAGTCTGTGGATAGTGGAAACGACTAAAAAGTGATTAAAATTAAATAAAAGAAAGTGAAAAAGAATAATTAAGTGAAGGTTTGTGCAATTAAGGGAACAAGGGACCTTCAATCTCGTTCTTCTTTAACTTTCAATATTTTACTCTATTCACCACATGAGTATAATTAATATTCTTTTCTACTACACTGAAAATACTTAGGATTCACAAATAAGTATTCTGCGGAGGAATTAGACCTGTTTATCAAAAAATTCTTCAAAAATGCTAGACTTTTTCAAAAGGCTCCATGCGTATTCATTTTCTTCTGATATCTTCCAAATTTTTCAAAATCGTTAATTGAAGTGTTTGTCACAAAACCATGCATAATTCTTTGAGATCACTGATATTTTTTCAAATTTATAGACCATAAAATAAAGTAAAAACATAAAAAAAATAACAGACAGAAAAGAAAAAAAAATATTCAAGACTTTACATTTCTACTTTAAAAAAATTAAATGCACATTTCTATTTATATTCTTATAGTAAACTTATAATAAAAAATTTTAAAGACTTTAATTAATATAGAATGCGCACAGAACATTTTGAATAACGTTAGCATTTTTGAAAAAAATTTTGAAAAACAGTTATTATTCTGCAAAAAATTCCTTATTTGGAATTCTAAGGGTTTTCAATGCAGTAAAAAAGAAAAAGTTAAAAATTATAAAGTTAAAAATTGAAATTTAAGAAATTCGAGTTCGAAGGTTCCTTGTCCCCTTAAGAGAGAAAAGAAGAGGAAAATAAAAAATAAATACAAGCGAAAAATAATTAAATAGGAAAATATTAAAAATGGGATTTGGCAAAATAAGAGGTCTTTCCAGTAAGTTTGGAGCAGTCAAACTCTTCGATGCGCAGTTCTTCCAAGGTCTTTTTTCGGCTTAATGCCACTTAAGGGGACTCACGACAATTAAGTCGAGGAAATAAGGCATATTTTCATGCTTTTTGACTCTTTGTAACTATTTCAATTTACTCCCAATTTTTCCAAATTTTATGTATATGATAAATTGATATATTTATTTTAATAAACAAATTTTCAACTCTAAAAATAATTTTAAATATACATTTTTTTAAATGCTTTAGATACCTTGTTTTTTTTATTGTATACTGGCTTGCACGCAGAACTATGAAATTAATTTTACACTTAAAAGTATAATTCCTGCTTTATATTTAAAATAAATAATTCAAAATACAATTGAACATAAAACATTCAACATTAAAATATTTTTAAATTTTTTTTTAAAACTGCTCAAAATATACTTAAAATTTTCTTAAATTTTTGCATTAATTTACCCCTGAAAAAATAACAAAATGTGCAGCGATTGCAATAAATCTAGTTCAGACGCAATAAAATAACATGATTATGCAGTGATAAAAATTTTACGGAATTATGTTTCATAGTTTTTGAGATATCAGTTGCGGAATGATGCAAAATTACATTTTGAGAAAAATGAGTTTAAAACTTTTCTTACCATAAACTTGATCAGTAATTAAATATTTAGAATATCAATATCTCCGGAACTAAGCGGAATATTTTCACGCGGTTTGCTTTATTTTGTTCAGAAATAATCAGGCTTTAACATATATTTTTTCCCAAAAATCGAATGTTTTAAAGATTTAAGAGTAGTGAGTCCCCTTAAGCCTGTCCGTTGGCGAAAAGTTTTTTTCCGAGGTACAGAACTGCATGGTCCGCGGTACATCCTTGCATTTTGTGCACAGTGCAGGCCGATCATTTTCTTTCAAGTTGATGGGATAATTAATCAAAAAAATTTTAAAAACGTATTTATCTATATAGTATACTAGCTGAAAACCCGCACTTCGCTACGGAGTACATACAAATTAAATACAACGGTCAATGCATGCAATTAATGCCAATATATATATATATATATATATATATATATATATATATATATATATATATATATATATATATATATATATATATATACATATATATAATAAATGCGACGATCAATATATACAATTGATGTAGAAAAAAATATATATATTTATAAAAAAATCGTAAGGGATATTTTTATAGACAAAATAATGTCCAATCGTTTGCCGCATTAGCAAGAAAAAAAGGTATTTTTTTGTCTATTTAGTTGTTATGCACGTGACGATAAATTTATTTAAAGTACCATAAAAAGAAATCACGTGATCGGCATTTAATAAATTAAATTCTAAAAATGAATCTTTAAAAATTCACCAAAAATCAGAAAATAGAGGTAAAGATTCGAAAAAGATATCATTTTTAAGGAATTTTTTACGCTCTTTCTCGTGATATAAATTTTATAATCCTCAAATTATTATTTTAAATGCAAACTTTAAAAAAGTTACTAAAACAGCTTAAAAATTTAATTAAAAAAATCTAAGAATTTTTTTAAAATCTCTCTTAGTACACTCCTGCACCATAAGAAGAATCGCCATGCAAAATGTCAGCCCTTTAGGTCCAGCGGTTTGGTCTGTGCATTGTATGTCAGTCAGTGAGTCAGTTACGGAACTGTTTTATATACATAGATAAAACAGTTCCGTAACTGACTGTCTGACTGATTGACTGACTGACATACAATGCACAGACCAAACCGCTGGACCTAAAGGGATGAAATTTTGCATGGTGATTCTTCTTAAAATTGCATTTAAAATTTTTTTTCTTGCTAATGCGGCAGACGATTGGAAATTATCCAAAAAAATATTGAAATGCAGTAAAAGATATGTTCCTCAAACTGTACTATATTAACTGTACTATATTCTTTAGTATGTTCTATTAGATTTAATTTGAATATTTTCTTCTACATTATTTTGTCTATAAAAATATCCATTACGATTTTTTTATAAATATATTTTTTCGTTTTTTTTACATCAATTGCATACATTGATCGTTGTATTTATTATAAACATATTTAAACATATTTTTGGCATTAATTGCATACATTGACCATTGTATTTAATTTGAATGTACTCCGTAGCGAAGTACGGGTTTTCAGCTAGTTAATACATAGAATTGTCAAGTTTATATGATTCAACAGAAAATTTAAAAATGTGGTATATAAAAAGTTCTTTTTATCTTGTAATTATTTATTTTAAACTTTAAATGGAAAAAGTCCCAGAACTATAACAATGTTTTTATCACTAAAATAAGACAGGATTTCACTCAACTAGAATTTTTTTTCCCTTTTAATTTCCTCGTCTGCTTTCTTAGAAATGGAATCTCTTCGGAACAAATGAACACAAATCCTAGAACCCATCTTGTCTTCACGTGTTCGCAACAGAATACATAAATCAGAGCTACTGTTCCGCGATCCCACATGTTCTCGATTTCGCGGCCAGGCGGATCTTCAAAAGGAGGGGGACAGTTCGCTCCCGGATATACAAGCAGACGATTTCGGAGAACATTGCCATTCCGTGTTTTCTTTATAGGGAATCGGGCCCGGATTAAAGCTGAGAACCGAGCGGTACAAATTTTCTTAGAATCTGTAATGTAAATGCATCAATGGCTTACGGTCTTTTTTGATATCTGGGCTTGTAAGAGCAAACAGTTAAGCTGCGATGAAGAAAAAAAAAATAAGCATTTTGCTCTGATAAAGTAGTGCTTTATTATTTCGAGGAATGATTTTGTGTTTTACATGAACTTTATCGTTGCGAGTGCTGAAAATTCTTTAACCTTTAGCTTACGGGGCCCATTTTTCCGATTCCCGCTTTAGAACGAGAAATGTCATACCACCTTTGTAAGAACTGGCATTAAGGCGGTTATATATATATATATATATATATATATATATAATATATATATAATATATATATATATATATATATATATATGTATATATATATATATATATATATATATATATATATATATATATATATATATATATATATATATATATATATATATATATATATATATATATATATATAATATATATATATATATATATATATATATATATATATATATATATATATATATATATATATATATATATATAGTATATATATATATATATATATATATATATATATATATATATATATATATATATATATATATGTATATATATATATATATATATATATATATATATATATATATGCATATATACATATATGCATATATATTTATACTATATATGTGTGTGTGTACATAGGTATATATATATATATATATATATATATATATATATATATATATATATATATATATATATACATATATGCATATATGCATATATATATATGCATATATACATATATATATATATAAATGCATATATACATATATGCATATATATATATATATACTTATATGTATATATATATATATATATATATATATATATATAGATATATATATATATATATATATATATATATATATATATATATATATATATATATATATATATATACATGAATGTGTGTATATATATATTTATATATACAGTCGAACCTCCATATATCGAACTTCCCTATATCGAAATTTTCTGTATATCGAACTCTTAGCAAATCTCCATGGTCATTACATAGAAAAACCGTTTCCATATATCGAAAAAATCTCTATATATCGAATTTTTTTAAGACATATTGGAAGATTTCATTCCAGTTTAGAATAAAATCTCCCAATTTTTGGCATTTGAAACAATACGTCGTAGACTTCAGTTCGCGGACATGTTCCCGATGGAGATTTTAGTGGACTGAATAAATGCGAATATTTCTTTGAACTTTCTTCAAAACTGGCTGTTCAGCGAGATATTCGTAGTTTTTTTTAAAAGAATGTAACTGTGATCATTGCAACCACTGCCTGGATTATTGCTTTTTTAAAAGCTATGTAGTACTCAATAAATCTTTCATATTAATTCATTTTTTAGTTATTAACTTTCATTTAATGGGATTCCCATATAAATTGGAAATGGAGTTTCGTATACGAAAATTAGATTTAATTTAAATGTTTTAGGAGAATTATGATAAAACTAAGATCATTTCTATATATCGAAATTTCTATATATCGAATTTTTTTCCGGCACTTTGCTACTTCGATATAAGGAGGTTCGACTGTATATATATATATATATATATATATATATATATATATATATATATATATATATATATATATATATAAAACAGTTCCGTAACTGACTCATTCATTCACTGACTGACTGACTGACTGACATACAACGCACAGACCAAACCGCTGGACCTAAAGGGCTGAAATTTTGCATGGCGATTCTTCTAATAGTGTAGGGGTGCACTAAGAAAGATTTAAAAAAAATTCTTCGTAGATTTTTTAAATTAAATTTTTAAGCTGTTTTTTAAACTTTTTTTCCGTTTGCATTTAAAATAATACATTGAGGGTTATAAAATTTATATCACGAGAAAGATCATAAAAATTCCTTCAAAATGAAATTTTTTTCTTATTTTTACCTCCATTTCCTGATTTTTGGTCAATTTTTAAAGATTAATTTTTAGAATTTAATTTATTAAATGCTGATCACGTGATTTCTTTGTCTGGTAATTTCAATAAATTTATCGTCACGTTCGTAACAACTAAATAGACATAAAAAATATTTTTTTCTCTTTCTAATGCAACAGACGATTGGATATTATCAAAAAAAAATGCATATCCCTTACGATTTTTTTATAAATATATATATATATATATAGATAGATATATATTTTACATCAATTGTATACATTGATCATCGCATTTATTATAAATATATATATTTATGTTTTGGCATAAATTGCATACGTTGACCGTTGTATTTAATTTGAATGTACTCCGTAGCGAAGCGCGGGATTTCAGCTAGTATATATATATATATACACATTCATGGAATGACTTCTGGAGATTCTATGACTTCTGGAGATTGATAAAATTATATGGAGGTGGGGCATTATTTGGAGAATTATGACAAATAATAATTATATAGAAGCTTATGACTTTAAACTAGGATGATTCATCTTGATTTCGGTACCTTGAAGCATTTAGAACTCCAACCTGATATAAATATTCCATTTTACTTTTTGAAGAGACTTATAAGTTTACTATTTACCATCAGAGTATACTGAAGTAGATTCAAGCATACTGACTCAAATATACTATGTTAGTTGACCCGTGAATCTCAACAGGTCCAGTATGTTTCTTATAAAAATAGAATATAAAATAATCCAAATTGAACAAAGTTCAATAGAGACAAAAAAAAACTATAGCATACTACACTGCTGGCCACCCAAATTGCAACACCGAGAAAGACAAGAGATATCACAACAAAATTTATTTTGTAGATAACATGTTGACCAAGTATCAAATGATTAAATTTATAGACTTCTGTGAAGTGTGGTTCCTGCCAAAATCAGTAGCCAGAGTAGCCGCCATTGTTGGAGATCACCGCTGCCACCCACCACGGCATTGATTCAAAGAGACTTTGGATGAGTTCTTGGGGTACAGCAGACCAAGCAGCTTCCACACGTTGCCAAAGTTGATCTGCTGTGGCAGCTGGGGATGGAATCTGGGTCAATCGTAGAGCAACCATGGACCACATGTTTTCTATCGGCGAAAGATCGGGAGAGCGAGGCGGCCAGGGAAGCAATTCAATCTGGCGATTGACGAAGAACCGTTGGACAATGCGTGACACATGTGGTCGCGCATTATCATGTTGAAATATGGCTGTGGGCAAGCCCTGAAGGTAAGGAAGGACGACTGGCTCCAACACCTCGGAGATGTAGCGCTGGCTGTTTAAAGTACCGGCAATGCGTACTAGAGGTGTGATATCCAATACCGCCCCATACAATAATACCCGGTGCAGGACCAGTGTGGCGGTGCATAACGCAGCTGTTCAGCATCCTCTCTTCACGGAGTCTCCAGACTCGAATGCGACCATCGTGGTGTTGCAGACAGAAGCGTGACTCGTCAGTAAAGACAATTTCATTCCATTCTGCCGTCCACATCCTTCTGTCATCGCACCATTGGCGGCGGAGACGTCCGTGGTTCTGCGTCAAGGGTAGACAAAGCAATGGACGTCTTGCGGACAGACCACTCTGCTGTAAACGGCGTCGAATGGTACGCGCACACACTGGATGATGCGTTACAGACTGCATGTGCTGTGCTATGGTTCGTGATGTGACTGAGCGATCCGTCACTGCCATGCGCACAATTTGCCTGTCATCACGTGAAGTGGTGCGCTGAGGTGGATGCGATCGAACACGCCGGTCCGTCGTACCCTCCTGCATCCAACGATCACATATCCGCATTACAGTTGTTTGGTTTCGTCCAACACGACTACCGATTTCCCTGAAAGATAATCCACAATCTCGGTAGGCCACTATCCTTCCTCTGTCGAACTCGGATACTTGATCAAAAGATGATCGCTGTTTTCGACGAGGCATAATTGATCGTTTTTTTGAAAAAACCACAAGAAAAACACAATTGCCGAACTTGAAATCGTCGAAATATCCAAGCCTTAAATAGCGCTTTGAAGTGGCGCCACAGGCCCGCGTGATGTGCGTCTGCGCTGAAATTCTAATCATTTGCATATCTCACCTCCGCTAATGCATGTTGTAAATTTCATGTTATTTGCATGTTTCCTTCAGGGTGTTGCATTTACAGTGGCCGGCAGTGTATATAATATAGAGGTGGTTATCAAAATAATGGAAACACTAAGAAATATCATGAAAACCTTTATTAATACGTGGCAGGATCATCTTTGTCATGTAATACTGCCTGATTCCCCTTGGAATTTGATTATAGAAGTCATAAATAGTGGTTAAGAATATATTATACTATTCTTCAGGGGAAAATCATGAAAGGTCCTGTAGAGATGCTGTGGTGGGTATCGATACCTTTATCAATACGCTTATACAGATCACAGTGGTTGAATGATTTATAGTCGGGGGGAGGGGGGATGGTACAGAACAAGATAAGATATTTGACTTCTTTTTTATGCTCTTCAAACCAATACTTGATAGATTTAGCTGTATATATAGGGAGATTATCATACCGAAGAACGCCATCTCCTGCAAGAAACAATGTTTGCACCATAGGATGTACTAGTGATCTAAAATTTCGACATAGTCCTTCTCATTGAATCTCCCTTTTAGGGTTAAAATAGAGCCCGAAGAAAACCATGAGATGCCATCCCAAACCCTGATAGATCTACCTCCCTGATTGACAGTTGAGATGAGACAGCCAGAATCTTACGCTTGTGTAGGTGTTCTCCAGACATACGCATGTCCTGTTGCGAGGAACAATGTGAAAAATGATCCGTCGGACCAAATGCCATTTTTCGACATATTACTCGACCAGGATTTGCTCTCGTGGCACCATTGAGGACGATATGTTGTATTGACATCTATTACAAGAGGCTTGGGAATAAATACTCTTTCGTAAATACTTTATTTGTGAAGTTCCCTTCTACCTCTAATGGTTGATACCAGAACATGCAGATGCCGATTGAGCTCTTCGGTCATTTTTGTTGCAGTTGTTTTCTTTCTTCGTGTCAAGATCCTCTTCAATACTACGTGCGTCTCTTTCACCCAGCTCTCCCTTTCGTCCACTATTCTGTTTTGTCAAAGGATGTTTTTCTAAGCACTCTGTATGCTATCATGACTTTCGATACCATAACTTTAAAAACACCCATTATCTTGGGGGTTGCACTAAAAGATACCGAATTTATGTATATATATATATGTATATATATATATATATATATATATATATATATATATATATATATATATTATATATATATATATATGTATATATATATATATATATATATATATATATATATCTATATATATATATATATATATATATATATGTATATATATATATATATATATATATATGTATATATATATATATATATATATATATATATATAATATATATATATTATATATATATATATATATATATATATATATATACAGTCGAACCTCCATATATCGAAGAAGCAAAATGCCGGAAAAAAATTCGATATATAGAAATTTCGATATATAGAATTTATCTTAGTTTTATCATAATTCTCCTAAAACATTAAAATTAAAGCTAATTTTCGTATACGAAACTCCATTTCCAATTTATATGCGAATAACATTAAATGTAAGTTAATAACTAGAAAATGAATTAATGTGAAAGAATTATTGAGTACTATATACCTTAAAAAAATAATAATCCAGACAGCGGTTACAGTGATCACAGTTAAATAGTTTAAAAAAAAAACTACTAATATCTTGCTGAACAGCCAGTTTTGCGGAAAGTTCATCAAAGAAATGCTCGCATTTATTCAGTCCATTAAAAACTTCATCAGGGGTCCACGAAGTATTGTTTCAAACCCCAAAAAATTGGGAGATTTTATTCTAAAGTGGAATAAAATCTCCCAATATTTCGTGGAAAAAATTTCGATATATAGAGATTTTTTCGATATATAGAAACAATTTTTCTATGTAATGAACATGGGGATTTGCTAAGAGTTCGATATATAGAAAATTTCGATATAGGGAAGTTCGATATACAGAGGTTCGACTGTATATATATATATATATATATATATATACAATATGACATAGTACACATACATGACTTCTGGGGATTAATATTTAAATTGAAGATGTGTATTTTTATTTAAGCACTATTAGATTAGTAGAGCATTATTATTTAAGCACTGAAGATTTATTGTGATTTCGGCAATTCGAAACATTTCAAGTATTCGGAAATAATTCGAGTACACGTACCGAGTAATGGAATCTCGACGTTCAACAGGTTAACTTGTGTATTTAGTTTTACAAGGTAAAATACTTCATTACAGGGTACGAAACAAGTGCCGTGCCTGAATATCTTAAAAGGTAAGTTGATTTTATTGTTTAACTTGCATAAAGTTCTTTTGAATTAAACGCTAAAAAAAAACTAAGTCATTCGAACGACATTTTACGAATACTAGGTAATCATAAAATGCTAGCAAACAGCAAATTAAAAAATTTAACAGTTTTAGCCGCTACGAGTGCCTAGCTTTTCAAGGGTAGGATAACATTCGCAGGAATTTTATTAAAATGACTAAAGTGACTATGAAATATTAAGCTGAATGTACGAAAATTAGCTCTAATTTGATTGGAGTAATTACTTGAAAGATAAATGGTTTTGTATCAAACGGGTCATTCATGTGACCATAGTGCTGGGATCCATAATGTACTTTTATGTGGAGGTAGAAGTAATTCACTCGAATAGAAGTTGAAATACAAGACTTTCTCGATAAAACACATACCTCCTGAGCATTATCTGAAAGTAATAGATTCATATTTAACTAAACCCCTCACTTAGGGTTAGCTAGATATGAATCCAAGATGGTTGATAGATTGGTATAGAGCGCTACGGTTATGTTTTGCTACACGCGGGTTCATTAAACCGGGACTTACTGCTAAAAGCCGATTCCGAACGGGTACAAACATCCATGTCAATAGTGGGACTCGAACCCCCACAGACTCTTGTACCGCATGCCAGCGCCCTTTCCACTCGGCCATCGTCTGGCGAATCCAAGATGGACAACTGATCAGTAATCCCAAAACCGTAGAATTCGAGAAAACGTAAAACAGTAATTCTTGAAGTACTTGGTAGGGATGCGACATCGACAACAAAACATCGATGTTTTGAAACATCGATATTCAATATTAGAACATCGATGCTAATAAAACATCGACCATAAAACATCGATGTTTTTAAACATCGATGCTTTTGAACATCCATTCTTTAAAACTGGTTTAGTAACAGTACTTTTGGGAGGCATCTTAATATTAATTAACGTTAACTTATATAAAAGCTGGTGTTTATACTTTTTATAAAATAAAACTCCATGGAAGGTTCTGGAGTGTCAAGAACATTTCAAGCGCTCTGATTAGTTCATTGGTTGTTAATTTCCATTTGTCTCGTAGGAGTAAATGTGTAGGACTAGGGTATCGTTCCCCCTTTTCTATTCGTCCTTTTCAGAATTCAGACTTACATTTACTGAGTGTGAAAATTATGCTACGTGGTTTTTTTTTTATTATGATACTTTTTCATTAAAATAAACCCATCGAGACAACGTAAAACATCGAGCACAAAACATCGATGTTTAAAAAAATCGACTTTTAGAACATCGATGTTTTTAACAAAACATCGACATCGATGTCGCATCCCTAGTACTTGGAGGTTAAATGTTTACGTCAAGTGGGTAATGACCATGTGTCCGTACTGCTGTTACCTACAGTGTTTATTTATGTGGTTCATTCAAGTTAGTCAATTTTATTAAAGCCAAACATTGTACCCTCTTTATTATAAGCAGATATTTTCCAGATCATTAGCTCAAAATTACAGGCCGTTCAGAAGGTGACAGAACAGGAATTCAAGCGAGATATAGTATAAGGTTTTAATTCACATGCGAGATAAAAAGTTTAAATAATGTCTTCAAGTTTGTATATAAGGACTATTATCAAACAAAATGCAACGTTAAATTGTCTGTTCATATGAAAATGCCGCAAGATAAGTTTGATTATTATAAAATACAGCAAAAAATTATGAGCCTTCATGTCATTACTTAAAAAAGATATCCAAGATGATGGATATTAGAAGATAGTAGTCTTCTGATATGGAAGCCCGGTATTCTTTCCTTTCCTCTAAATTCCTCTTTGAAAATGGTTAAAAGCTCACACAGTCAGTTAAAGTTACGCAAGGTTATTACAATTAACGTAAAAAAAGATATCCAAGATGATGGTATTAGAAGATAGTAGTCTTCTGATATGGACGACCGGTAATCTTTCCTCTAAATTCCTCTTTGAAAATGGTTAAAAGCTCCAACAGTCAGTTAAAGTTACGCAAGGTTATTACAATTAACGTAAAAAGATATCCAAGATATGGGTATTAGAAGATAGTAGTCTCTGATATGGAAGACCGGTAATCTTTCCTTTCCTCTAAATTCTCTTCGAAAATGGTTTAAAGCTCCAACAGTCAGTTAAAGTTACGCAAGGTTATTACAATTAACGTAAAAAGATATCCAAGATGATGGATATTAGAAGATAGTAGTCTTCTGATATGTAAGACCGGCATTCTTTCCTTCCTCTAAATTCCTCTTTGAATATGGTTAAAAGCTCCACAGTCAGTTAAGTTACGCAAGGTTATTACAATTAACGTAAAAAAGATATCCAGATGATGGGTATTAGAAGATAGTACTCTTCTGATATGGAACGCCGGTATTCTTTCCTTTCCTCTAAATTCCTCTTTGAAAATGGTTAAAAGCTCCAACAGTCAGTTAAAGTTACGCAAGGTTATTACAATTAACGTAAAAAAGATATCCAAGATGATGGGTATTAGAAGATAGTACTCTTCTGATATGGAACGCCGGTATTCTTTCCTTTCCTCTAAATTCCTCTTTGAAAATGGTTAAAAGCTCCAACAGTCAGTTAAAGTTACGCAAGGTTATTACAATTAACGTAAAAAAGATATCCAAGATGATGGGTATTAGAAGATAGTACTCTTCTGATATGGAACGCCGGTATTCTTTCCTTTCCTCTAAATTCCTCTTTGAAAATGGTTAAAAGCTCCAACAGTCAGTTAAAGTTACGCAAGGTTATTACAATTAACGTAAAAAAGATATCCAAGATGATGGGTATTAGAAGATAGTAGTCTTCTGATATGGAAGACCGGTAATCTTTCCTTTCCTCTAAATTCCTCTTTGGAAATGGTTAAAAGCTCCAACAGTCAGTTAAAGTTACGCAAGGTTATTACAATTAACGTAAAAAAGATATCCAAGATCATGGGTATTAGAAGATAGTCTTCTGATATGGAAGCCCGGTATTCTTTCCTTTCCTCTAAATTCCTCTTTGAAAATGGTTAAAAGCTCACACAGTCAGTTAAAGTTACGCAGGGTTATTACAATTAAGCCGCTGGCAAAATCTGTTCAAAGTCGAACGGCAAAACAAATATAATCAGCAGGACTAAAGGGACATAATATTTTCACTTTTTTTAAGCTGAGAAAAATAACAGTTAAAATAATATACTTTTTTATAACATTCCTTTCATCCCTTGAGTGGGTCGATAGAATGAGGACCAAGCATGCTTGGGAACTAAACTCTGGGGGTCCCACGTCAAGTTGACCACTTGACTGAGACATATGCTGTATGGCACTCCAAGCCCACGGTCAAGAAAGCGGAGATGGGCACGGCCGGCCTAGTTCCACAAGAGGACTGTTGCGCCATGAGTTTAGTTTTAGTTTTTTAGTTTTTTTATAACATTCAAGCATCATGTTTTGTTCTCGAGTTTATATTAAGGTTAAAAGGACATCTTCGAGGAACGGTATTTGAACCCGCATTTCCTTACTTCGAGGCAGGTATTCCACAAATACAGATTTATTCCAGCGATGAGACGGAGTATGGCATTTTAAATTATTCCTTACGTTGCTTCGCCCTCATTTTTTAGGTCAACTACACAACTAGCTTCCAGATCACCCCGATGATGCTGTGAAACTTCATGTAACAAATCGCCCGTGTCACAGTGTAGGAAATTTTACAGGCAATGCATCATATACTGTTAAAAATGTGGGGAAAATGCTCAGTTCGAAAATTTAATGATGAATCGAAGTTTACTATCGACAGCATTTGATCGTTTACCTTTTCTAAATCCAGCGCTCTCTTTTCACCGTCATGGCTAATTCCAGATGCCAGATGCAACAAGCTTGACGCATTTCCCCGTCGTGCATGGAAATCGAACAGAGACGTCCCACAAACAGCCCAAATGCGAAAAGATAATTTTTCTCGGAACAGAATCGATCTTTTTCGAAGTGAATCAAAAATTTTCTCTCAGTGGGTCGGAGTCGAAATAAAGGCCTTGCAAAAGCGTTTTATGTTTCCCTACGTGCACGGGGTTGCACAATTCTCCCGCTCCGTTTGCATTCTTCGCATTCGCGCCGGCCTGCCTCTAGTGACGTTGAGCGAAACAGTAACGGCTTCCCGGAATAGCTGTTAAAACGAAGACAGAAATCGATCAAATCCTTCTTTGTTCCTTCCCCACGTGGATCTCTGTTTGAAACACGTTGTTTTAGTAATATTTCCACTCGATATGCAGTTTCTTCGAATCGCTGTCGTTCGAAACCCCTACAAAAATAAACTTTGTATCGATTTTTTTTTTTTGTGTGTGGCACAACTTGCTTTAAATCTTTTTTTTTTCTACGTAAACAATAACACACACGTATTTGTACATACCCAAACAGACAACAAACATAAATTTATGTGCGAAAGAAAGAGTGCATGGGTACTTGAGTCATGAAGTAGTCTGTTATAACAAAGTTGACATAGTCTGGCTATGTTTTTTAAATTGTACTCAATTGCTATGTAAAAAAAAGAAAGGTATTGACTTTTAAAATCGGAATGTAGTGCCACCTGTTGGCAAGTATGTAAACATTTTATGTAAATGCTGAGAAAGGCAAACTAAGTAAATGAAATACATATATATTTTTTCTGATATTTTTTTTGCCAATGCAGAGCAATTGTCTATCAAGACATTAGCACATAATCCACTAGAATTGTTTTTAAATGGACACTGTATAAGGTGAACCAACACCCCCCTTCCCCCGATGCCACCACAATTTTGACCAAGCAACCCCCTTCAACTACGCTGCCGGGCGATGGCCGATCAGCTAGGGTGCTAGCCAGTGGGGCACCCAGGGGGGGAGCAAGGGGTCCTTCCCCCCCAAAGAAATAGAAATTGCATTATGAATATTGATTTTGCATTATAAATATTTTTATCCGTTCATCTCGGCCCCACATGCATTATAAATATTTTATCCGTTCATCTCGACCCCCCCCCCCCCACCAAGAAAAAATCCTGGGTGTGCCACTGGTGCTAGCAATCGATACTAGAGTCTGTGGTTTCGAGTCCCACTCTTGGCATGGACATTTGTAACCGTTCGGAATCGGCTGTAATCAGTAGGTCCCGGTCTAATTAGCCCTCGAGTCGCAAAAATATGATAGTAGTGCTCCCAACCAACCAAATTCTATCTACGGGGTCATTCAGTCACGTGTTAAAATGCTCTATTCATAAATAAAAAGTGACACAAAAGCAATAGTTTTATTCCCCTCGCTGTACAGAATAAAAAAGTTTCAAGCTGTCGGTTGTCTACCCTATATCGCACCTCTGCTAGAATAGTGTTACGACTCCGAAAATTTCGATTTTGAGATAATTGCACCAAAATGCTCTACAAGAAGTGCTTCTCATTCTCGAATAATGCTATAAGCCTAGTACCAACACAATCTCCTAGATGGCGCTCTTTACCCTCTTCCACAACTAGGAAGGGGAACTTCTTGCGCGAAGAATGAAAATAAGTTCTTGAAAATATGAAAATATGTTGATTTAATATGAATTATTATTTATGAAAATATGTTGAATGAAAATATGTTCTTGCGCGAAGAATGAAAATAAGATTTTTGTCAGTGCCTAATGTTGTTGTATTAGAATGTTCCTGTAATAAAAATGCTTATTAATTTTTATTTGGTAAATAAATATTTTTATTTGGAAAATAATTTTGTGCTTTTTTCTAACCTGCTGTTCATGTTATCAAGGTTTTTATTTCTTTCTATTGTGAAAAGTTTATATAGATTTTGCATTAGCATAGAGATATGACAGTATTCCCTCAAGCTTTTCAGTCCATGTTCACAAAATAGTATATAGTTCTGCCTTCTAAAGTGATTCGAACAATAAGTTTTCCCAAAATTATCATAGGCATTCATAAAACGAGAAGTGAAATTTCGACATATATCTACTTTAGCTCTTCCTGAAGATATGGCTGTTTTGAGACGTAATACTCTTCCAGAAGAGGTGCGATATCTGTGTAACTGAATGCATGGATATTCGCAGAAAACTGAAAAAATGAAAGAATAACTAGTAAATTACGTGGTAAATGAATATTCCAAGGTTGAAAACGAACACCTTTGGTGCTTTAAAAAGATTGAGTTCAAACAGTAATAAAACGTGCCTCGATTTTCCCTACTATTTCTATCCGAATTTCTTTATGTTTTTTCTCTGCAAAGCACGTCGACATCGTCTTAGACAACATCTTAATGATTTCTCCCCTTTTCTTTTGTGATAATGGAAAATCGAGTCTATCACCACCAAGGAAGCAAATTTTAGGATATACTCGTCCGCGGACAAACAGAAGAAAATTACAGAAATATTAATTATGTGAAAAGTGATGTTAAATCATGAATATAAAATAATTACAAGATAAAAAGCACTTTTTATATACCATGTTTTTAAATTTTGACATAGAGGTAGCTCTCCTACAGCACGGCATCTTACAACACGGTTTCGCTCTAACACGATCGCGATAGGATAAATTGTGGGAACCCTCGTATAACACTGGAATCTGTAACATGGTTTCGCTCTAACACGATAAAAAAATTGCGAAACTCTTTGTACAGCACTAGATAATATGATTTTTGTTTAACACATTTAAAACTAAACTATCTTAAAATAATGACGGGAAGGAATAATGAATATCAGTGGCTTTACATAAAAATGTATAAGAAAATTATAAATTATTCATTTATAACTCTATAAAATTACAAGAAGGCCTAAGCTTAGCTGAAAGTCTTGAATCATTTTTCTTGAATGCCGACCCTTCCGCTGAAAGAAGACGAAAATTCAAAAGAGAGCTGCAAAATTGTCTATGTCCATACCGTGAAATCTACAATGACCTTGTAAGAACCAGCAAACAAACCAAAATTTTGGATATTTAGAGGATATAAGGTGCAAAAACTCTAAATGAAGAAAAAGGTTCTGAGAGTGAAGGGGATATCGTTCAACCGAAAAAACGTTCTCGTTTGACTGAACTGAGCAGTGATGAGGAAGAAATTTATTAAGTTGTTTATATGGAATTTTAAAAAAAAGCTTGTTTTTAATAAGTTTTCGGAACGTAAGCCCCCTTTTTGTACTGGCTCTGGGTCTCATGTAACACGGTTTCACACAACACGGCATTTTCTAGGAACCTATCTACCGTGTTATAGGAGGGTTACCTGTATATCTACTTTAGATCTTCCTGAAAATATGCCTATTTTGAGACGTAAGATAATTTTGAGACGTATGGCTATTTTGAGACACTCTTTTAGCAGAGGTGCGATATCTGTGTAACTGAATGCATGAATATTCTCAGAAAACTGAAAAAATGAAAGAATAACTAGTAAATTACGTGGTAAATAACTATTCCAAGGTTGAAAACGAACACATTTGATGCTTTAAAAAGATTGAGTTAAAATAGTAAAAAAACGTGCCTAGATTTTCCCTACTTATTCTATCAGAATTTCGTTATGTTTTTTCTCTGCAAGGCACGTCGACATCGTCTTAAACAACATCTTAATGATTTCTCCCCTTTTCTTTTATGATAATGGAAAATCGAGCATTCAGTTTATCACCACCAAGGAAGCAAATTTTTGGACCAGAAGAAAATTGCAATTTTACACCAGAAGAAAATTGCAAAAATATTAAATATGTGAAAAGTGATGTTAAATCATAAATATAAAATAATTACAATATAAAAAGAACTTTTTATATACCATGTTTTTAAATTTTCTGTTGAATCATATAAACTTGACAATTCTATGTTCTATTAATAAATACTTTTTAAAAATTTTTTGAAGAATTATCCCATCAACTTGAAAGAAAATGAAGTTAATTGGAAGTTAACTTGCGTTTAACTTTTCGTTCCCGTCCCTGTCGTTAGATGGCTGCACCAGTCTACAAAACAAAATTAACTGAAAATGAATTCAAAGCTGCTTAAAGATGGCTAAAAGAATTAAAATAATGCATTGTCATTGTGCTCTGAGCTATTCTAAAAGTTTCAAATGTCTAGCTAGTCGGAAAGTTAGTTAAAAATCGATTGCAAGATTTGTACTGGACAAACACACACACACAAACAAGAAAGCGAGTTAATAAAAACATGGTAAAAATACTGTTCAAAGTTGAAGGTTATTTATTTTTATGATCTTTTATTACCTTTGAAAGGGGTTATTTTGGTTTATATCATGCAATTCTACATTAGCACAAAACTCGTTGATTGGTTTCTTAAATAGTATTTATTTAATTAAGGCGAAACATATTTTTTCGTATTTAAATGCCGATCACTTGATAAACGCCAACTCAATCGGGACATAATTTTGTCGTGTTGGTTAAATGTGATCAAAACAGCTTATCCATATTTTTTCAGACGCGTGATCACAACGCTCGCGAACAATCTTGTATTACGACTATTCATATCTCTCCTTTTTTCTTGTAGTCTTGTAATTTCCTACTTTTGGTGATTTCAGTTACCAATCTAAAATTATTAATGTCCATCAGCAAAAAAGCGAAAATGTTTTCTATTATATAGCTGTGGGGAAAGAATTTTGATGCATTAATCCCCTGGCGGTTTTTTAATAAAAAGGATTTTACTTTTTGAATCAAGGTATTACCCATGTTAACATGACATTTGGGAAAATATACATAGATAGAAAATTAGCGTACGCAGGTTTTTCTTCTGTAGGTTTTTTTTTTTTGTGAAACCTTGCCAAAGCCGAAATGGCGTGAAACCAGAAGCAAGCCATTAATTAAAGTAAGAAGAATTTTTGAGCGTTCTCTGTCGTCAAAAATAATGAACTAATTCGTACCAAATAGCACGTATAAAATAAGGAAAATAAAACTAACAAATAATATGAGTTGGAGTGATACGAGAAATGCACATCTTACATGAATGGGAACTGATTAGGGATGCGACATCGATGTCGATGTTTTCAAAACATCGATGTTTTGATAAAAAAACATCGATGTTCTAAACATCGATTTATTGAAGCCGATGTTTTGTGCTCGATGTTTTACGTTGTCTCGATGTTTTTTTTCATGAAAAAGTACCATAATAAAAATATTTACCACGTAGCATAATTTTCACACTCAGTAAATGTAAATCTGAATTCTGAAAAGGACGAATACAAAAAGGCGAACGATTCCTTAGCAAACAGACAAATGGCAATCAACAACTAATGAATCAATCAGAGCGCTTGGAATGTTCCTGACACTCCAGAACATTCCATGGGGTTTTATTTTAGAAATAGTACGTATATACACGAGAGCAGCCATTTAAGTTTTTGTTTTGTTCTGGTTTTATATAAGTTGACGTTAATTTTATTAGTAAGATGCCTCCCAAAAGTACCGTTTGGAAATATTTTTGCGAAACCTTTGACAAATTGGCGAAGTGCAATATTTACCTTAAGTTCCTCAAAATTTCTGGCAATACCACGAATTTATCTGGACATTTGAAGGCAAAACATGGCCTTATTTACAACGAGAATTTTGAGTCATCAATGTAGCACAAGGCAAAAGCAACCAAGCTTTTGTCATTTGTGTCAGCCCAATCAGAGAGTAAAATTAAATCTCCCCCCCCCCCACCACGACTAACCGAAGTAACATTAATGTTAGAGGTTACTAAACCAGTTTTAATAAATGGATGTTCTAAAACATCGATGCTTAAAAACATCGATGGTTTATGGGCGATGTTTACTAGCATCGATGTTTTAATATTGAATATCGATGTTTCAAAACATCGATGTTTTGTTATCGATGTCGCATCCCTAGAACTGATGTATGTATAGTGCATTTTCAGCATTCTCTAGGCCACTGGTTCTCACGCCATTTGCGTTGCAAACAACACCTGCTTTCAATAAATTCTAAATGCTGATTCTCGCTTTCCGTCCTTTGTTGCAGAAAGGAAAAATTCCCCAGATTTATTTCGGTTACCAAAAACAGAAAACTTTCATGAAAGCGAATAGGCGTTCAGCGAAATTTCGTTGAACACGGTATATCTTATAATAATGGTACGACTGTCAAGTTAAATACAGGTATCCCTCCTACAGCACGACATCTTACAACACGGTTTCGCTCTAACATAATAAGATAAATTGCAGGAACCCTCGTATAACACTGCAACCTGTAACACGGTTTCGCTCTAACATGATAAAAAATTGCGAAAACTTTTGTACAACACTGTACTTCTCTAGCACTAGATAACATGATTTTTCTTTAACACATTATAAACTAAGTTACCTTAAAATAATGACAGAAGGAATAATGAACTATAGATGCTTTACATGAAAATGTATAAACAAATTATAATTTATTCATTTATAACTCTATAAAATTACAAGAAGGCCTAAGCTTAGCTGAAAATCTTGAATCATTTTTCTTGAATGCAGACCCTTCCGTTGAAAGAAGCCGAAAATTCAAAAGGGAGGTGCAAAATTGTCTATCTCTATACTATGAATCTACAATGACCTTGTAAGAATCAGAAAATAAACCAAAATTATAGATTTTTTTAAAGAGAATAGATGGTGAAAAAAATCTAATGAAGAAATAGGTTCTGAAAGTGAAGGTGATATCGTTCAATCGAAAAACACGTTCGCGTTTGATTTTACTGAGCAGTGATGAGGAAGAAATTTATTAAAATAAGTTTGTATTAAATGAAAATATTTTTTGTTACTTTTCGCTTTGTGTTATACATACATTTATATTTTTGATAAAAATTAAGTTGCTTATATGGAATTTTTCAAAAAATGTTTGTTTTTAATAAGTTTTCAGAAAGTAAACCCCCCTTTTTTTAACTGTATCTGGGTCTCATATAACACGGTTTCACACAACACGGCATTTTCTAGGAACCTATCTACCGTGTTATAGGAGGGTTACCTGTAATCTCAAATTATTTTGAAAAAAAATTCCTTTTTAAAATAAATTATTCATTTTCCTCTGAATTTTAAATCAATTGTTTTCATATAACCAAGCAGATACTCAGGCGGGTCAGACAGGAATTTAATAAAAATGACCAGGCTCTGATTTTCTATTAGTCCCGGTAGTCCTGGGCCTAGGGGCCCCCGAATGTTGGAGTGTTAGGGGGCCCCCATCCCGAGTTGTGCCTATAGTCAAGAATTTTCTAAATCGGGCCCCGAAAATGACCCATCCACTCCAGAAACCAGCAAGCCAAAAAGGTGTCTATGGTTGCTTTGGCCATGGTCTAGGTCAGGCGTGTCCAACCCGCAGACCTAGACAGTTAGTAATGCGGCCCCAATAAACTTTATAGAAATCTGTCTTCCTGGAGAAAATTCTCCCTAGCTTCACAATCGCGCCTTATTCATGTCATCACTTTTTATTGGCACTGCGCACATTTGTAGAAAACTATTTCCAAAGACGAAGCACACGAAGAGAAAATATAGATAAAAAATTCCTGATGAGCACCTAAAGGCTACCCTGTACTAACCTTGTTGGATTAATTCCCCTCAATGTTTACCTATGCAGAAATTTTGCCTACTATTTACAGCTACATAAAATGCTTATAATCCAATAAAAATGGTATTTTCCGGTAGCCTGAACATTTTTGAACCTTGCAACAAGATTCGTTTTATAAATTGCGTCCACCAAAGGAATTGATGAGCGTTCAAAATACACTATACCAGATTTTTCCCCGAATAATTTAAATTTAAAAATATTATTTGCCTATTTTTAAAGAAAAATGTCCCAAGGTACAAATTTTTTTTCTCTATTACAGACTACAATTTTAAAAAAAAATCCAAGTCGGCAATCTTTAGGACACATTTTTTGTGGTATATTTTGTAACCTATGGAAAAAGTGGACACATTTTTTCCGTAGGTTAACATTGACGTGAGTGAATCCAATAGGGTTAGTACACAGCAGCCTTAAGAATTCACTAAGAATTGCAACCACTTTCATCGAATCAGACACTAATGCATTAGTTTCACGAAAACAAGGCCAAAAATCCCGTAAGTTTTATGTTCATGTTGCCCCCTTTTTAATTTTATTTAAAAAAATTAATAAACAGGGATAGTTTAGTGACTTATATACGTTAACAATATTATGCTTCTTTTGTGGCGACAGAGGATTCCTCATCACTCAGTGTGGACCATATAAGCTAAAAGGTTGGGCACCCACGATCTAGATCTTGAGCTTTAAAAATATGCTATTTTTACCATGTTTTTATTAACTCGCTTTCTTGTTTGTTTGTGTGTTTGTGTGTTTGTTCCTTACAGATCTTGCAATCGATTTTTAACTAACTTCCCGACTAGCTAGACATTTGAAACGTTTAGAATAGCTCAGAACACGATGACAATGCACTCTTTTAATACTTTTAGCCATTTTTAAGCAGAATTAAATTCATTTTCAGTTATTTTCAGTTAATTTTGTTTCGTAGACTGGTGCAGCCATCTGTCGGCCGGGACGGGAACGAAAAGTTAAAGGCAAGTTAACTTCCAATTAACTTCATTTTCTTTCAAGTTGATGGGATAATTCATCAAAATTTTTTTTTTAAAGTATCTACGAGGAATGTATTTAAAAGTATCTATGAGGAATATGAGGAATGGTAGAGTACTTACCAGCGGCAGAGAGCAAACTCACCAGCCACTGTGTTCGCACAAGCATTTTCCCTCCATCAGTACGATGCAACAAATTATTTCGTACGACAAACCGGTAACTAAAACATGGCTGTGTTCACCTTGTCACTGTGCAGGCGTGTGATGTTTGTGGGGAGAGAGCAGTCGGTCTGAGGTAAAGTAAGTATGTGACTTAGTTGTTGTGTAAGTTGTTTACCTGGGTTCTGCTGCGAAGGGGCTCTACAACAGTGTCAGAGGCGCAACCAGGGGGGGGGGGCAAGGGGCCCTGCCCCCCAAAGAAATAGAAATTGCATTATGAATATTGATTTTGCATTATAAATATTTTTATCTGTTCATATCCCCCCCATGCATTATAAATATTTTTATCCATTCATCTCGCCTCCCCCCCCCAAGAAAAAAAATCCTGTTTGTGCCTCTGAACAGTGTTGCCACTACTAAAGTTCCATCCCTTATGATTGCTTCCGCGTGGTAAGAATCTTTCAGCTTTGTAAATTTGCTGCTCATTAGTTCTTTTAAATCACTGTTGAAAGTGGTCGCTTGTTTCATCATACATATTAGTTATAAGGACTTGCGTTATAATGACATGTTTGTTATCAGAGCCGGGCCGATCCAGAGTTTTAAAAACGGTGCCATTTCAAATTTTTGGTGAGACTCTTTAAGTAATGAATATATGTCTATTAGAAATAGTCTACTGAATAAAAAAACGGACATATTGGGCAAAATTTTATTTATGTCGTTTTCATGGACAGATAAACTCCTCTTTCCTTACATATATACAGATCTCTTGTTTATATATATATATATACATATACCCATATATATATATATATATATATATATATATATATATATATATATATATATATATATATTATGATAACTTCAGACTCCGGGTAGCTAAAAATGTTCAGAGTCAGTCTACTACATTAAATTACAGTTTTATTAAATTTTAGTCCTAAACTTTTTACACTATTTACACTTGATCTACCTCTAGACATAGAGGGAACTGGTCTTCGTAATAGCCAAATAATTTCGATGAGAAGATGCAAATACAGTCACAGCTGAACTACAAGGTCGGTACACAGCCTCTAGAGCATACAGCTCTGAAAATAGAATAACTTCGTAAGGAAGTTCTAGCTAACGTGAAGCTTATAGAGCAGGCTGCTCTGAAATATAAAAATAACTTCTTGATGAAGTAACGTGCTAACAGAAGCCTGTAGAGCAGGATGCTCTGAGATAGCTATACTTCAGGGTGAAGTATTCGTTGACGAGAAGCTTCGAGCGGGCTGCTCTGAAATATAAAGTTTAGGATGAAGTCGGTCGCTCCAGGACAGCGTAGACGAAAGGTGCTCTCTAGATGAGAGTCTCGACCAAGTCTGTCCAAAAACTGGATTTCTTCTCCCGGCGTTGGCAAACGTGCTTCCGGTCACGTGACTGCAAAAGTTTAGGTTGGCTGGCACAATTTGTGACGTCATGTCCGTTGGCTGTGATTCGCTAGACAACGAAGCCATGTGGTCGGTTCTTATAATTCAGCTGATCTGAAAATCATTAGTTCACGTCGAAATAGTCATTAGTTTACGTTTCCCCACGGGCCGGCAGATAGGAGCACCCCATTCTCTGCTTCCAAACACCTTGACGCTGATCGATAGAACTGTTCGCAGGTCACCTGCTGTGGGAGGTCCGGCTGTCTGAATGATTTATTCGGAAAGGTCGTAACGGATTCTTACAATATATATATATATATATATATATATATACACTGCTGGCCACCCAAATTGCAACACCAAGAAAGACAAGAGATATCACAACAAAATTTATTTTGTAGATAACATGTTGACCAAGTATCAAATGATTAAATTTATAGACTTCTGTGAAGTATGGTTCCTGCCAAAATCAGTAGCCAGAGTACCCGCCATTGTTGGAGATCACCGCTGCCACACGCCTCGGCATTGATTCAAAGAGACTTTGGATGAGTTCTTGGGGTACAGCAGACCAAGCAGCTTCCACACGTTGCCAAAGTT
>OU015497.1:30962869-30980369 GCA_907164885.2 Dolomedes plantarius
TATATATACACACACACACAGGGCTAGATTTGAGGCGGAACGTACCGGAACAGCATTCCGGTACCTCTCTTTAGGAAAAAAATTACGATAGTTAAAAGCATTTACTTAATCCCAAATTACTCTGTTGTTAGTAAGTAACGCCTGACCCACTACTCTTTACACTTCACGTCAAAGACCATTCGCCAGGTCGTAACGATCGATTATGATGAGGCTAGGGTAGTTGTTGAGCTTTACTATTGAGTACAGCTAACTGCGACTATTTCATTGAAGCGGGTGGTATTGTAGCTTGACCTTGGCCGGCTGACGGGACGGTAGTCTGACTAATTTTTGCGGACTGCACTGACTTTCAGCGATTTTGAAAATAAGGTATTGATTAGCCCCGACCCCTCATTTGGAGAATCGACCTCCCGAGGCAGCTACCCTTCTTCCATGTTGTGTTGTCGAGGTTAGTTGCGTTTGAGCAGTGTCAAGTCTGTGTGAGTGCGATAGATTGTGAAGTGAAATGAGCAAAAAACTAACCGATTTTTTCTCACTTTCGGGTGGCAGTAAAAGACTCAAGCGCAGCATTAGTTGTGACGATACCAGTGATGACAAAGTGGTTAATGACGATGACGGGGAAATGAAAAGCCAAAGTTCACAACCGTCCTCTAACATTGCAAGCGAAACAATGGCTTCTGAAAAGCTTGACTGTAATGTGGAATGCCCTAAAGAAGAAGATACACCTGTTGAGTGCGGCAATGTCTTGCCAGATTGCTGCACTAACTCGCAAAAAAAAATGAGTTTTGCCAAAAATATGACTGGTTGTTTGTTAAAAATGGAACGTTAGGATGCAGTGCTTGTGAAAAGGTTGGGGTTTTATCTGTCCGTAAGAAAACAGGTATGAAAATTTCAAAAGCGTTGGCAAATGTTGAGATAAGTAGCTACGTCGACAATAAAGAAAAAAAAGCAAAATTCGTTAAGGAAAAAAATGTATGAACACAAAGAAAGGGCTGGTCATACAGCAGCTATCAAAATTTTATGTGAAGGTAAAAATGAAGTATTGGAGAAAGTTGTTTTGAAGCAGCGTGGTCATGAAAAACAAGCTACTAAAAATATATTTTGTACTGCATATAAGATTGTGAAATAAAATCAGTCCTTTCACAATTTTGAAACAGAAATTGATTTTCAAGAACTTAATGGGGTCGCATTTTACATTCATACAAAGTCTGTACTAACAATGCTTTACATATAAGTAAAGAAATGAAGAAAACATTTGTTAATAAAATAATGAAGAATGACACGAAAATTGGCCTGATAATTGATGAGTCAACTTCCCTTAAGTAACAAGTCAAGTTTGATTGTTTACGATCGTTGTTCTTTGCCTAAAAGCGGTATGTGTGGTTCAACCAACGTCTTTTTAGATTTAGAAGAACTTGATGGTTTTACTGCTAAGGCGGCATTTGACTCTTTGATTAACTGTCGTCACTCTAATGGAATAACTGACATGTTTTTAAATAAAAACTTAACAAGCTTAACATGTGACGGCGCTGCTACTATGATTGGTAAAAACGAAGGTGTTGGAGTATTATTTTGTGTAAAATTTCCTTCTGTTATTGTTTGGCACTGTGCTAACCACAGGCTTGAGCTTTCAGTGTCTGATGTAGTTCAGTCAGTTTCAGGATTTAAATCCTTCATCGACAAACTGCATATTGTGTACCATGCTTCATCAAAGAACAGCAGAGAACTGCGAACCTGTGCAAGTTTACTAGAGACAGAACTTTTAAAAATCGGAAGAGTTTTGAGCACACGTTGGGTTGCGTCTAGTTTCAGATCTGTGTCAGCCATTTGGAGGTCTTATGAAGCACTAGTCCACCACTTTAAAGAAACTTCAAATGACCCAACCAGAGACAACAAAAAACAAGTACGTTTGAAGACCTCCTCAAAAAGATTACTGAAACTAATTTCATTTCAGACCTGGACTTGATGGCTGATGCTACATATATATATATATATATATATATATATATATATATATATATATATATATATATATATATATATATAAATATATACACTGCTGGCCACTGTAAATGCAACACCCTGAAGGAAACATGCAAATAACATGAAATTTACAACATGCATTAGCTGAGGTGAGATATGCAAATGATTAGAATTTCAGCGAAGACGCACATCACGCGCGCCTGTGGCGCCACTTCAAAGCGCTATTTAAGGCTTGGAGATTTCGACGATTTCAAGTTCGGCAATTGCGTTTTTCTTGTGGTTTTTCAAAAAAACGATCAATTATGCCTCGTCGAAAACAGCGATCATCTTTTGATCAAGTATCCGAGTTCGACAGAGGAAGGATAGTGTCCTACCGAGATTGTGGATTATCTTTCAGGGAAATCGGTAGTCGTGTTGGACGAAACCAAACAACTGTAATGCGGATATGTGATCGTTGGATGCAGGAGGGTAAGACGGACCGGCGTGTTCGATCGCATCCACCTCAGCGCACCACTTCACGTGATGACAGGCAAATTGTGCGCATGGCAGTGACGGATCGCTCAGTCACATCACGAACCATAGCACAGCACATGCAGTCTGTAACGCATCATCCAGTGTCTGCGCGTACCATTCGACGCCGTTTACAGCAGAGTGGTCTGTCCGCAAGACGTCCATTGCTTTGTCTACCCTTGACGCAGAACCACAGACGTCTCCGCCGCCAATGGTGCGATGACAGAAGGATGTGGATGGCAGAATGGAATGAAATTGTCTTTACTAACGAGTCACGCTTCTGTCTGCAACACCACGATGGTCGCATTCGAGTCTGGAGACACCGTGAAGAGAGGATGCTGAACAGCTGCGTTATGCACCGCCACACTGGTCCTTCACTGGGTATTATGGTATGGGGCGGTATTGGATATCAGTCTCGCACACCTCTAGTACGCATTGCCGGTACTTTAAACAGCCAGCGCTACATCTCCGAGGTGTTGGAGCCAGTTGTCCTTCCTTACCTTCAGGGCTTGCCCACAGCCATATTTCAACAGGATAATGCGCGACCACACGTGGTACGCATTGTCCAACGGTTCTTCGTCAATCGCCAGATTGAATTGCTTCCCTGGCCGCCTCGCTCTCCGGATCTTTCACCTATAGAAAACATGTGGTCCATGGTTGCTCTACGATTGACCCAGATTCCATCCCCAGCTGCCACAGCAGATCAACTTTGGCAACGTGCGGAAGCTGCTTGGTCTGCTGTACCCCAAGAACTCATCCAAAGTCTCTTTAAATCAATGCCGAGGCGTGTGGCAGCGGTGATCTCCAACAATGGCGGCTACTGATTTTGGCAGGAACCACACTTCACAGAAGTCTATAAATTTAATCATTTGATACTTGGTCAACATGTTATCTACAAAATAAATTTTGTTGTGATATCTCTTGTCTTTCTTGGTGTTGCAATTTGGGTGGCCAGCAGTGTATATATATATATATATATATTGTACGAAATCCGAGCGACAGGAAGATATTCCAAATAGTAAATTTCAAACACAGAAATAAATATGCCAGTTACCGCTAATTGAGTAAAAGAAATTTATATAACATTAAATCTTCAGTACACTTTCTCAAAACTTGCAGAAGAGTAGACAAGATAAAAACGTTGAATCTTCTCTGGGAGCTAACAATTCCAGAACATAAGAACTTTTCTTTAACAAGGAGGAATTCAGGTACAATAATTAATTACAATATAACAGTTATTAACAAGTAGCATACGACCTTAAATTTTCCTCCTTCTAAGGACCTCGTCTTAAACCAGCCGCAACTAAAACTTTTCACAAGAAGAATATCACCTATTGAAAACAGTCAATAGATCGCATCAAAACCAACTTTAGAACTGAACTTTTTATTCCAGACTCTTATTCACCTAGGAAACAAAACCCATGTTGCCACACCGCTCAACCAAACAATTTTCCAACAATAGACCCAAGAAGAGGATTTAATTACTTACTCCATGGTAGACGCTTGAACGTGCTAAACAATTGTTTTATTTATCGTGGACTGCGAAATATCGCATGCTGGCGATAACACGCCAAGTTGGCCCCAAACTCGTAACAATATATATATATATATATCATTCATGAAGACCGAGGATACTAGTATGAATGTGATGTTCAACGGCCCATCAATGCTTGTTTAATGACGCGGCGTTTTATTTGGATCTTATTCAACAGCTAGTTCGATGTCTCTATTTCGTATGACTTTATTAGTTTAGCCAACATTCATTAAACTTTTGTAGGGTACATGCAATAAATGATCGCCAAAATGTATCTAAAAATAGGAGTTAGTTAATGTATCTCTGATTTTTATTATTTTAAAAACCGGAATGTTTGTAATTTATCCAAAAGCTGGTGTGGCATTAAAAGAAGCTTGAGCGTTAAAAGAAGCGGATATCAGGCGCAAACGCATATATTCAATTATTACAAAATCTATATACATATACACTGCTGGCCACCCAAATTGCAACACCAAGAAAGACAAGAGATATCACAACAAAATTTCTTTTGTAGATAACATGTTGACCAAGTATCAAATGATTAAATTTATAGACTTCTGTGAAGTGTGGTTCCTGCCAAAATCAGTAGCCAGAGTAGCCGCCATTGTTGGAGATCACCGCTGCCACACGCCTCAGCATTGATTCAAAGAGACTTTGGATGAGTTCTTGGGGTACAGCAGACCAAGCAGCTTCCGCACGTTGCCAAAGTTGATCTGCTGTGGCAGCTGGGGATGGAATCTGGGTCAATCGTAGAGCAACCATGGACCACATGTTTTCTATCGGCGAAAGATCCGGAGAGCGAGGCGGCCAGGGAAGCATTCAATCTGGCGATTGACGAAGAACCGTTGGACAATGCGTGCCACGTGTGGTCGCGCATTATCCTGTTGAAATATGGCTGGGGGCAAGCCCTGAAGGTAAGGAAGGACAACTGGCTCCAACACCTCGGAGACATAGCGCTGGCTGTTTAAAGTACCGGCAATGCGTACTAGAGGTGTGCGAGAGTGATATCCAATACCGCCCCATACCATAATACCCGGTGCAGAACCAGTGTGGCGGTGCATAACGCAGCTGTTCAGCATCCTCTCTTCACGGTGTCTCCAGACTCGAATGTGACCATCGTGGTGTTGCAGACAGAAGCGTGACTCGTCAGTAAAGACAATTTCATTCCATTCTGCCGTCCACATCCTTCTGTCATCGCACCATTGGCGGCGGAGACGTCTGTGGTTATGCGTCAAGGGTAGACAAAGCAATGGACGTCTTGCGGACAGACCACTCTGCTGTAAACGGCGTCGAATGGTACGCGCAGACACTGGATGATGCGTTACAGACTGCATGTGCTGTGCTATGGTTCGTGATGTGACTGAGCGATCCGTCACTGCCATGCGCACAATTTGCCTGTCATCACGTGAAGTGGTGCGCTGAGGTGAATGCGATCGAACACACCGGTCCGTCGTACCCTCCTGCATCCAACGATCACATATCCGCATTACAGTTGTTTGGTTTCGTCCAACACGACTACCGATTTCTCTGAAAGATTATCCACAATCTCGGTAGGCCACTATCCTTCCTCTGTGGAACTCGAATGCTTGATCAAAAGATGATCGCTGTTTTCGACGAGGCACAATTGATCGTTTTTTTGAAAAAATCACAAGAAGAACACAATTGCCGAACTTGGAATCGTCGAAATCTCCAAGCCTTAAATAGCGCTTTGAATTGGCGCCACAGGCGCGCGTGATGTGCGTCTGCGCTGAAATTGTAATCATTTTCATATGTCACCTCCGCTAATGCATGTTGTAAATTTCATGTTATTTGCATGTTTCCTTCAGGGTGTTGCATTTACAGTGGCCAGCAGTGTATATAAAATGAATGTATGTATGTTCTCGCATAACTCTGGAACACCTGGAGGAATTTCAAACAAACTTGGTACACATATATCTTAAATAAACAGGAAATCCAACGTAAATAAACCACAAATAGCAGTAAGATGCAATTATTTTGCATACGGCCGTTTCGAAGCGTTGAGATATTTTTTTTACACATGGGGGGGCATGTTTTGGGGGAGGTTTTCCGGTCAGAATCGTTACGGAACGAAAATGCATCACGAGAAATGCGTCACAAAAATGCGTTACGGCTACAGTAGAGTTCCGATAATTCCGAAATGATTGGGACCAGACCATTTTTGGATTAACGAATTCTCCGGATTAAGCGAAATCACTCTCAAAATAAACTTAAATTACATAATGACATGTGATTACATAAATATTACATATTACGTGTGATTACACAGTTTATTTTATAAGGTCCGTCTAAACCAGTGGTTCCCAACCGGTGGTCAACGAGAGCCTTTGGAGTGGTCCGGCACAATTATATAAAAACGTTTCGAAATAAATAAGGGATTTTGAAAGCAATATTCATTGGACTAGATGGGCCGAATATATCCGATGACCATCAGGTGTGGAATTAAAATTTCTTAAAAGTTTAACATAATTATTTTGTTATTAGAATATTTATTTATTTATTTTACAAATGCCACACACTACAAAAAATAGCACCTATGCCATCAGTGCACGTGCTCTCCAATACTTCTCAACAAGATCAGTAAAACGTTATTATTAGAATATGATACGTTAGAATTTGATATTAGAATATGATACGTTAGAATGTGAGTACGTTAATCCTGTTTCCCTTTTGCCTGAGGGATATTCTATAACCCCCCCGGAAGGTTCCCCCCTCAAGTCAGTGGGGTGTGGTGGTCCGCACATGGTACAATTTCTGGCTTAGTGGTCCGCAGTCTTCTCTACTGGTTGGGAACCCGTGGTCTAAACATTACCAAATCTTGGGACGCAATGGGTGATAAGAGAGCGGACCGCTGCCTAGTACAGTACAGTAGAGTGCAAGATTTTAGACGATCAGCGAATTGTTGAAAAGGTTTTGAAAGAACCTGTCAGAGTGAAGGTGAAGCAGACGGTGACAGGGAGCAGAGGGTATCTCACCTAGACGAGGTGGCTGTATTTGATGCTACGTAGAGCATCACTCCGCGACCTCAGCGGACACCCTTTTCCTAACGCGCTGTCGTAATTTGGCTTCAAGGGAGAGGTATACTTTTCTTCGACAAAAAAATTTAACAGATATTTTCAAACCAATGTAGCTCAGTTCATTGTCTAATTTTGAATTTTCTTGTAATTTTCTGAAATATATTTTATATTACTTAGTATCACAGTCGTTTTATTGTAACCTTAGTTCTTTTTGATTTTTGGTTTCGGATTAAGCGGACTTTCAGATTACCGAAGTTCGGATTATCGGGACTCTAATGTACATGTAAAGGAGAAATGTTTATTATCTCCCGACTTCCCATAACCTCGCGAAGTTTGGTAAAAATAAAATTATTGAAAGTGGATAGAAATATAGCTTTCGAGGAAGAATGGGGAGATACTGGTGCGATCGAAAGTTCCATCGATGGAAAAGGATATGACCGTTACAGTTAAGGCTGCTATTTACTAAAAATAATCGTATTTCCCTTTTCCTCTTCTTGCAGACTCTTGTGGTGGGAGGAGTCCAGTTGACAGTTCGAGAATTCCACCCCCTTTAGGATTGACATTTTGAGGGATTGTAATGGCTCTCTCTCTATAGGGGGGTTAAGCGCTGCCCCCAAATTCTTTATTTTAAATATATTTTTGTCAACTATTTACAGGTACATAAATGCTGATAATCAAATAAAATTGGTATTATCAGATAGCCTGAAGTTTTTTTGCAAAGCGCTACAGGATTCATTTTATAAATTTCGTCCGCCGAAGGAATTTATGAGCGTTTAAAACACACTATACCAGATTTTCCCCCGAATAATTTAAATTTTAAAATATTAATTGCATTTTTTTTTTAAAACGAAAAATGTACATAAATGTAAAATTTCTTTCTGTATGACGGAGTACAATTTTTTTTAAAAATCTTTGAATCCAAGTCGGCAATCCGTGGACAAATTTTCTCCATAGGTTAACATTGAGGTGAACGAATCCAATGGGGTTAGTACATAGCAGCCTTAATGTTTCAACGAACTGCGTTATGAAAGATACCAGATGTTTCTTGTTTGCTGATTTTCTTATATATAGACTCACAAAAAAATATATGCACACAGAAAAAATCGAGCTACTATCACGAAACTTGGCAGGAATGTAGTCTGGTAAGAGATATGCAAATGATTAAAATTTCGACGCCAATGAGACAAGGGTAAGCGCGCTATACGCATGTGACATGCGCAGCTGGGAGAGTTTAAAAGCATGATTGCTCGTACCATAGGGTTATTCAAACAAATCTGTCGACTTGGATGGACGGTATTGTGACTAGAGATGTCTCTGGGACGTAACCGGCGATAGTACGAACAATTGTCGGACTTTGAGACGGGGCGTATAGTAGGTCTCAGAGAAGCAGGTTGGTCGAACAGGCGTATCGGCCGCCACCTCGGTCGGAGCGATATGGTAGTTGCTCGGTGTTGGCAACAATGGATCACGGAAGGGATAGTCTACCGTCGCGGAGGGTTAGGGCGTCCCAGGAACACAAATGCGCGCGAGGATCACGCAGTCATAAGAGCGGCCACGTCCGCACCAACAACGTCGCTAGAATCGGTTCGACGCCATTTACCACCTTCCAGACATCCGGTGGTATGAAGGGAAACGATTCAGAGACGACTGGCCGACGCAGGTATAAGGAGTCGACGTCCATTAAGACGCCTACCACTGACCCCACAACATAGGCAGTGTCGATTGGATTTTTGCCGACCTCGGTTAAGCTGGAGTGGGACCGACTGAAAGCGTGTGATCTTCAGCGATGAATCCCGATTCAGTCTCAATGCTGATGACTAGCGCATACGCGTGTAGAGGCGGCCAGGCCACCGGTCCGATCCGGCATTTGTTGTCGAGAGGAATACGATGATTACACAAGATGTGACAGTGTGGGGAGCGATTTGTTGGGACACGCAATCACCTGTAGTCGTACTTCAACGCAATTTGACGGCACGCAGTTACGTGGACGAGATTTTAACGCCAGTTTTACTGCCTATGCTATCAAGTCGCCCAGGTGCCATTTATCAGCAAGACAACGCTCGTCCATATACTTCGCGACTCTCCCAACAATGTCTTCAAGGATATGACATACTCTCATGGCCTGTCAGGTCACCAGACCTCTCGCCAATAGAGCACGTCTGGGACGTGCTTGGAAGACAACTGCAGCCGTACCGGAATACTGGTGAATTGATCGCCCAGTAGCAAAGATTATGGCATGATCTTCCGCAGGAGGTCATAGGTGACCTCACTGATTCGATGCCACGTCGCGTTTCGGCTTGTATAGCTGCCAGAGTTGTAATCTTTTTCATGCCATATCTTCTTAATAAAACGGTCTGTTCTTCTGAATTTGTAATCATCTGCTTATCTCCTCATACACTACATACATGTTAAGTTTAGTGATAGTAGCTCGTTTCCTTCTGGGTGCATTTTTTTTTTGTGACAGAGTGTACTACTAAAGGCATCTTAAATGTTTGAAGACTGACGAGAAAAGCAGTTTACTTTTATTCCGATAAATTTTAGGGGGAGATTTTAATTCGAATTTAAGAAAGAGAAGGATAACAAAGAATTTATTGACTGTATGGTGGACAGATTAGGATGCTGGTCCTAAGATAACTGTAGGGTATTTAATTACCTTAAAACAATGGATGCATGCATGGGTTGGAACAAGCAAGAAAGACAAAGCATTGACCTTAAACATACATTTATTTGATAATGCACAAATTTCAATTAAATTGTCATAGCTATTAATATAACAATCTCTTTCATATTAACATTTTTAATATTGAGATCCCAGAAGCAGAGGCAAACTATATTGTCAAAGATGATTTTTGGAGTCTATTGGGGAGGCACTTACTATAGCTGATGTATGCAGCGATGATGGTAGTAGCATCGACGACAGGGACCCAGAATCATCTCCAGTCTAGGAACATCTTAGCGGGATATTCGCACTTCTCCAAGACTCTGGAGCAGACGAGAGTCTCTATCATCTAATTCTGAGGAACCAAGTCTGAGATCGATCTCTTTCTTCTCCAATTCCTTCCGTCCTTAGCGGAGCTGTTGTCCGTTTACGGGGGGGGGGGCATTCTGGCCCGCCCCTCACTTTCATTGGGCAGTGGGCTGTTTTTCTTTCAGTGGTTCCTGCCCCAATTGGTTCTTTATTAAACAGCCTCTGTCGCCTCTGTCCATAGTCTATGAAGTATCTCCCCCACCATAATTTTATTTTGCAAAACAACTTTGACCCTTCTCATCTGACGTTTTTACTGTGGGCCATAAAATAACGACCATCCATCTTGTAAAATTTAGACTTTAGATCGCTATCACTGGCCACACCGACAGCTATTCTTCTATTTTTTATTGGTTTACAAGCCTGTATTTACCCCTGCCTCTGCATCCTTTAAATATACTCGTTATTGGCCACACACCGTGGGGAATTATACCATTTCACTTCTACAATAACCCCTTTTTATATACTGACCTTAGGTACTTAGAATAACACGATGACCATACCATACCTTGACCATAATCTTGCCCTCAATTAATTACTCGGGATGGTTCCTCTGCCTGTATGGTTTTCACTGAATTTATTTAGAAGACAGATTCACTAAACTGTATTAGTTTTTTCAGTTATCATAAATCAAATTTAAGAATAACTTAAAAACATTGTTAACAAATATCTCAATTAATGAAAAATACACGTTTTTATTGTACTTACAATAATGAAAATACTTGGCAACTGCGTTCGCATCTCAGTTTTGGGTGAATAGCTATCGATGTAAGATGAGTTGTAAAAAAAGAGAAAAAAAAGAAGATTATTTTGATGGGAATGCCTCTGTAAAAACATGTTCCACGCACACCGATTCTAGCTTTTAAGATCGAAGTATCCAGAGAATTTTTTTTTTCTATTCAGTATAATGCATTTACGGATTGCTAAAGAGTAACAGGAAAGACATTCTATTAAAAAATTAAAGTTAGCAACAAAAGTTAAGGGAGTAACATCTCACTGTCATAAAGTAATTGCAAAGTTAAAAGTTTTTCTCCTTTTCCTATCTATTTTTAATCGCGAATTCAATGCACGTTCTTCCGGGCGGGGGGGGGATTATTAAACATCAGCTTCCTGCAAAATTTCGTGAAAACCTGTGGGAAAATTCTTAGAACTAGTACAAGACTGCTAAAACATAATCTAGAATTGAACTTTTAATAGCAGAGCTGGTAGTAAACCATTAACAGTGAACTAATAGTACTGTTTTACATAGAACTAGTAGTAAACTACTATTCATAGAAACTAGTACTTTTTTTTCAATTGTTACTTAAAAATTGCAGAAGTTATGCACGTAACAGATGTAAAGGAACGAAAATTCATATTTTTCAATTTAAAAAAAATGTTATTTGTTTACCTGTGGATGATTTCGCGGGTTTACTTTGGGCCGAAACACTTTATATTGTTAAAGGTAATACCGCTAAACATTGAGTTTTCGTCAAAAGTATTATTCATGTAATTTTTTTAAAAAATTGTTGAAATTGTCTTGTACAGTGTGTGACAAAATTATAAGACCACCCAATATATCACTCATTTTAATATTTCACTACATAAAATGAATAATTTTAAAATTTGAAGCAAATGAAAAAAGTTATATTTTCTCAAATAAATCGCTTAAAGGAAAAAAATTGATTTAATTTCACACAGCAAACGATTTTTTGAAATCTCGGTGTAACATAAATATAAGACCACTTATTTTTTTTATTTAAAAGCGTTTGAGTTTTTAAAACTATTTTATTTTTTCTTTCAAAATCGTAGATAAACTGTAACTTTACATCACAAAAAAGTCCAAACGATAATATTGTAAAAGAAAATAGAATTTAATTTGTTTGTTTTTATGAGGAAATTCACAATGCCGCGTGGAAGAGAATTATCTGAACCAGAAGTTCGAAAAATTTGGTTTTATAAGGGCTCTGGAAAATCGGAACGTGAAATAAGTAAGATACTTAAACGTTCTAAAACTGCTATTCATAACGTTTTAAGTAAAAGAGATTTTTATGGAAAATTTAAAAGATCTGGCAGAAATAGTAAATTATCAGCTCGTGATAATAGACGAATTTTCAAGCTTGCAACGAAACAGAACTTGTCTACTCGTAAAATAACACAGCAGACAAGTAAAACTATTTCACATATGACAGTCTGGCGCACTTTAAGATCAAATTCAAATGTTGCTCTTCGGAAATTAAAAAGAAAACCAAGACTGTTAAAGCATCATAAAGAAGAAAGGCTGAAGTGGGCTAAGGAAGTCATGACCTGGGATGCTGCTTGGAAAAATACTATTTTTTCCGACGAAAAAAAATTTAATTTGGATGGCCCGGACGGTAATATTTCCTACTGGCATGATTTACAAACGGAACCTCGGGTTTTCTTCAGTAGACAGATGGGTGGTGGCTCTGTGATGGTGTGGGGAGCTTTTGCATATGATGAGAAATGTGATCTGCAGTGAGTTCTTGGGAAAATGGACTCCATTTGTTATCAACAACTGCTTTTCCAACACCTTATACCTTTTGGCCCATTTTTAGGAGGATCAAACTGCAAATTTCAGCAAGACAATCCGCCATGCCATGTGTCTAAATCAACTAAAAACTGGTTTCAAAAAGAAAAAAATCGAGGTCTTAAACTGGCCAAACCTTAGTCCAGACCTGAATCCCACTGAAAACTTTTGGGGTCATTTGGCTCGTCAAGTGTATGCAAATAACCGTCAGTATGATTCTGTGTATGAATTGGAACTAGCTATCATGGATGAATGGGACAAAATTCCCAAATATTTGCTCGAAAACTTAATTAATTCAATGAAAAATCGAGTATTTGAAGTTATTCAGAAAAATGGTGGATCAACATCATATTAGCTTTATTAAAAAAAAGTTGTTTTAACTAGTGGTCTTATAATTTTGTTACAGATATTTGATTGGAAAAATTTGAAATTGTTGATAAAATAATTAGTATATTCAAATATCGCTTAAAAATAATATACATATATTTTATATTTCATTTATTAACATCAACCTAATTTAATTAAAAAAAAATTATGCTATTTATAGTAAAAATCCCAAAATCCACAGTGGTCTTACAATTTTGTTACACACTGTAAACCGTAGGACTGATAAAATCTCATTTTCATTGAAGCTGAAAGTTAACTTTCAGCTTCAATGAAAATGAGAGGGGAGTAATACCATTTTACGAGGTTTAATCAGAATTCCTGAACTGTAAGTCACTTTAACCCGTGTACAAAGTGCAATATTTTCGTAATTTCGAATAGTTTCTTTTCACGTGTAAGTTTTGAATATCCTAAGCAGTTTCTATTTATAGCTATACCCTTTCTAATGCAGGTCTGATTTTCTGACCCTTCTATTCCTTTCCCTTCATTGCTAGTCGTGATTTAACCGTGGTAAACCAGCGATAATACTGGATTACAATGCGACAAAAGCAGGAGTTGATGTAGTCTATCAAATAAGCAGCTATAACACGGTAACCCGCATATCACGCAGATGGACTCTCTCGTTGTTTTTTAGATTTTTGAACATAATAGGAAGGAATTCGCAAGTTGTCCTTAGACCCAATAAACCGGACAGTTTTGAAATAAGGCGATTGTATCTGCATTCTTTGGCCTTTAATTATAAATATATCTCAATATTATCAACATTTTATATCTTTTCATAAAAAGCAGAATTATTATTTTCAATTTGAAAAAAAAAAAGTTTATCACAAAAGGAATAATCAAGGTTGAAAGAGACGTCTCACTTTGTGCCACGCGCGCCTGCTGGTGTTAAAAAAATTGGCGCGCCTGCTGATGGGTTAATAAAAGTAGCTGTAATTTTACGGTTTGAAGAGAATAGTGAGTTTTGGAATTTCATTAGCTCCTACTGTTATTCATACATTAATGAACGCTTTTGATGTTTGTTTATTGAATGCGCCCTTTTCTGACAAAACTGGAAAATAAATTGAAAAGGGTAATGTTGTCTCCCGCTACTCTAAAAAAATCCTTTCAATACTGGAAAAATAATAGAAATTTTAAAGGGACAAGGGACCTTCAAACTCGAATTTTTTTTTTCAATTTTTAACTCTATATACTAAATGAGAATAATTAATTTTCTTTTTTACTTCATTGAAAACCCTTAGAATTCAAAATAAGGATTTTTTTGCAGAATAATGACTGATTTTCAAATTTTTTTTCAAAAATGCTAACGTTTTTCAAAATGCTCTATCCGCATTCTATATTAATTAAAGTATTTAAATTTTTTATTATAAGTTTACCATATGTATATAAATATAAATGTGCATTTAATATTTTTTGTAGGAATCTAAATTCTTAAATATTTTTATTTTTATTTTCTGCCTGCTATTTTGTTTGTTTTTAATTTATTTTATGGTCTGTAAATTTGAAAAACATTTGCAATTTCAAAGAATTGTGCACAGTTTTGTGACAAACACTTCAATTAATAATTCAGAGAAATTTGGAAGATATCAGAAGAAAATGGATGCACATGTAGCTTTTTGAAAAATTCTAGCGATTTTGAAGAATTTTTTGATAAATAGTTCTAACTCTTGCACTAAATACTTATTTTGAATTCTAAGTATCCTCAATGTAGTAGAAAAGAACATTAATTATACTCATGTAAAATATTGAAAATTAAAGAAGGACGAGAATGAAGGTCCCTTGTTTCCTTAAGGATCTATCATGGAGTTGATTTTCGTAATGTAATGCTCCACAATTCATGTGTTTCTCTGGCTAACTACAGGAAAACATCTTATTGGACCCGTCGCTGCCAATGAAAATTGCTTTGTTAGACGAAATCTGATTTTGTTTTCCTTCTCGGAATCTTGAATGATACTTTAATACCACAACGTAGAAAATCCCTTTTTAAACTAAATATAAAATACTCATTATCGTCTGAAATTTAGGTCTTTCCTAACCCCATCTCCCACAACGCGTCTTTCATAAATTTTCTTCCTCTCAGATCGAATTACGGGCTGATTCGAAAGCACCTCATTTACGACATAATATACAAATATTCGAATCACTAAACTACCGGGCAACCGAATGATGTAATTGATAATATTGATAGAAGGTAAAATTAACATTAGTATGATTATGTAAAATAATAATATTGCATTGATATTAAAAGTAATATTATGATATTGGAATTAATACATATTTGTGTGATTAGTTATAATGCGTTAAAATATCATCAATTTATGAAATATTTATTTAATAGCTACAATACTAATAATTTTGCTTATTGTAAAATAATATATATATATACAGTGGAATCTCGATCGATCGTTTTCGGATCCATCGTTTTTCCGTATGTGTCGTTCATTTTATCCAGTCCCAACGATCATATTGCTTTGTTATGTTTCCGCATCTATCGTTTTCCCGCATTTATCATTCATTTCAATCGGTCCCATGAAAAACGGTAGATCTAGATTCCACTGTATATATATATATATATACAGTCGAACCTCCATATATCGAACTTCCCTATATCGAAATTTTCTATATATCGAACTCTTAGCAAATCTCCATGTTCATTACATAGAAAAACTGTTTCTATATATCGAAAAAATCTCTATATATCGAAATTTTTTTCACGACATATTGGGAGATTTTAATTCCTCTTTAGAATGAAATCTCCCAATTTTTGGCGTTTGAAACAATACTTCGTGGATCCCTGATAAAGTTTTTAATGGACTGAATTAATGCGAGCATTTCTTTGATGAACTTTCCGCAAAACTGGCTGTTCAGCAAGATATTCGTAGTTTTTTTTAAAAGAATGTAACTGTGATCACTGTAACCACTGTCTGGATTATTGTTTTTTAAAGGTATATAGAACTCAATAAATCTTTCACATTAATTCATTTTTTAGTTAACTTTCATTTAATGTGATTCGAATATAAATTGGAAATGGAGTTTCGTATACGAAAATTAGCTTTAATTTTAATGTTTTAGGAGAATTATGATAAAACTAAGATCAATTCTATATATCGAAATTTCTGTATATCGAATTTTTTTCCTGCATTTTGCTACTTCGATATATGGAGGTTCGACTGTATATATATATATATATATATATATATATATATATATATATATATATATATATATATATATATATATATGTATACATACACACACACTGCTGGCCATTAAAAAAGCAACACCATGAAGGAGGGATGATACAAACGTCAAATTCGCATGAAAGGAAGAAAATGTTGAGATATGCAAATGATTATCGTTTAAGCGCAATCGAACGACGCAGGAGGGAAAAACAGCATCTCAAACTCTGTATAAAAGGAAAGTTACGCAGCGGGTTTCTCATTTGGAAATCGCATTTGAGTGTTGGTTGTTTGTGAGAAGATCGTGTTATGCCTCGTATAAGAAGGAGAAATGACTACCAGCACGTGTCAGAATTCGATAGCGGCAGGATCGGGGCTTACTTAGAGGGCGGTTTATCGTTCCGCGATATTGCTATTCGGATTGATCGAAATCCAACAACTGTCATGCGAGTATGGAACCGATGGGTTCAGGAGGGTCATACTGAACGCCATGCAGGATCTCAACGACCTCCCGCCACTAACGCCCGAGAGGACAGACATGCTGTCAGGTCGGCCTTGCAGGATCGTACAGCCACATCATGAACCTTGAGTCAGGAAATGGACTTGTTTGCAGCATGACAAGTAACCGTACGGACAGTGCGACGACTTCTGGAGCAGCCCGGACTGTTTGCTCTATTGCGGATTCCCGTGACACTGCAGCATAGAGACGCGCGACGACAGTGCTGTGCCCAACGACAAAACTGGATACAGGAGTGACACTACGTCGTCTTTTCTGACGAGTCCCGGTTCTGCGTGCAGCATCATGATGGACGTATCCGTTTCTGGAGGAACCGAGGAGAACGCACGTGGCCTGCTTGCATTCAGTATCGTCATACGGGCTTTGCACCTGGTGTGATGGTATGGGCAGTCATTGGATACACGACACGAACACCTCTTGTTCGCGTCGTCAGTAATCTGATCAGCCAGCGTTACATTTCTCAGATCTTAAGGCCGGTGGCTGGGCCCTATCTTCGAGGCATCGGAGACGTCATTTTTCAACAAGATAACGCAAGACCGCATGTTACCCGTCGTGACCTGACCTACCTTGAGACAGAGGGTATTCGACTGTTGCCCTGGCCAGCACGTTTTCCGGATCTCTCATCCACTGAAAACATCAGCAATGTATATATATATACTCCAGTGAAAGGGGGCGTAAACGTTACAAATTGTAATAAACGCTTTTAAGGGACGGACACAGACTTGGCTTGGAAAGCTTCTTTGAATACTGTGCAGTTCAGTTTAACCACAAATCAGAGAATAGTTTAGAACACTGCCAAGAAAGACAGC
>OU015497.1:30985369-30995369 GCA_907164885.2 Dolomedes plantarius
GGAAGACAGACTTATGTTTGTTTGTCTTGTAAAGCTTGGTGGGCCGCAGTGTGAGTATCCCTGATCTATGGTTAACCATTAACCATTATTCTGGAAGACACGCCTATGTTTGTCTTGAAAAACTTGGTTTGCCGCAGTTTGAGTACCCCTGATCCAGATCCACGATTAACCATTCTTCTGGAAGACATGCCTATGTTCGTTTGTCTTGTGAAGATAGGTGGGCCGCATTTTGAGTAACCCTGATCTAGATCCATGGTTAGACATTAACAATTCTTCTGGAAGACAGACTTATGTTTGTTTGTCTTGTAAAGCTTGGTGGGCCGCAGTCTGAGTACCCCTGATCTAGATCCACGGTTAACCATTAACCATTCTTCTGGAAGACACACCTATGTTTCTTTGATATCGTTCAGAGATCGTTGTTTAAATTCTTTTGGAAACTGTTTGACAATGGAAATCGTTGAAATTAAAGAAATTATCTGTTATTCACAATTTAATGATTGTTAAATGGGAAAGAAATGACATTTTCCAGTTATTATTTTGACGCTTTTTACCTGATAAACAAGTTCCCGTTTCTCCGTATTCGTGTAATGTTGAAATGTCAACCTTATACGTTGAAATGCACGTTGTCTACACGTAATGCTTCTATGTAAGGACTTAAAAATATATATTCAAAAGAAAACATTTCGAAGTAAAACAAAACAAAAAAAAAAATTCCGAGGAATTTCGTAAACGAGGCAATTCAAGTTAAAAACAGGTAATTTCGTCGGAAACGTGTGACGTCAAAGCCTCCAGTTTTCTTGGATATTGGCAGATTCCAACTTATTGCCTCTGCAAATAACAAATAAGGGTTTGTAACAGGAAAAAAAATCTTTTAATTAGGTATTGAAATAAAGGAAATTATATTTTAGTTGCTTAAACATTTCTCTACGATAACTAATTATTTTTTCACGAAAAAAATATTTTTGTGAGAACAAGAATGTACGTAAATGCACCGTACCTCTACTATATCGTTTTTAACATACTTTGTATGTATCAATCGTATTTCTGAGAAGCGCAATTTTCGAAATGGTTGGAACTCGAAATGCACATTTCAGCTTTACAGTTTGTTTTTTGAACCTTTATATCATTTTCGTGTTTTTGCACTCTGCGGGGGAAAAAAATAACAGTGAGAGCTAGGAACCTGTTAACGATTAATTTTTCTCTGACACTGTCCGCTCTCCCTCTGATGTCAACGCCCAAAAAATGGATTCCTGCTTTTCCGCGTATGGAGTGTTTTTTTTTCTTCTGCTGCAACCAACTTTTTTTTTTTCACGGGTTATGTTTGCTCTATGATGAATTGATATTTGTCGAAATAGCTGCCAATTACACGGAAGGAAGTAGCGGTCAACTCTTCATTTCCCAGAGTCCGTTTTTAGCAAAAATGGAAAATTAATTCGGAAGTACTAGAACTTAATTGAACGGACGTACTCGAACCTTTCCTATATATATATATATATATATATATACATATACACACATATATATATATATATATACACATATATATACACATATACATATATATATATATATATATATATATATGCAGTGGTACCTCGACGTACGAGTTTATCGAGATACGAGCATTCTCTCGGCAGATTTTTTGCTTCGAGTTACGAGCTATAATTCGAGTTACGAGCAAGCTTCAGATACCCCACCGCTAGTTTGCGCAGCGAACGCCATGTTACGTGCTCATCAAATGAAAACTCGAAAAGCACAAAAAAAAATAAAAAAATTACAACCTTTATATACAGTTATTATACAATTGCATACATATTATTCTAAGACTACTATCTAGTCTTAAACCGAGAGATTAACACTCAACAATTATCACTCGGGCAGCTCGCTCTGCCCACACTTGAGTCGCCATCCGAAACCGAACAGCGTCCAACATCTCTCACAGAGACATAGCTTCAATTCCCTCCCCCACACTGGAACCCCCATGGGGTCTAGGGGATGGGATGACCTTGGTTAAAAATCAAAGAATAATATTTAATTATTCAGTTCAGACTTTCTCCTCCTCTTACATCAGCATCTTTAAGTCTGATCTGCAAGGTAAATGTAGTACATTACACTTACTAATACAAGTTTATCGCATTATATTCTATTGTATTGCGTTTTTATACAATGTTCATCATTTATAAGCACATTTCTCTTATTTAAAAACATGTAACAAAAAATTGCAGTGTTTTGGGGGAGCCCGGAACGAATTAATGGCTTTTCCATTCATTTCAATGGGGAAAATTGATTCGAGATACGAGTATTTCGAGTTACGAGCTCCGTCATGGAACGAATTAAACTCGTAAGTCGATGCACCACTATATATATATGGATTATATATGTATCTATATATGTATGTATATATACATATATATATATATATATATATATATATATATATAAATATATATATATATATGTATATATATATATATATATATATATATATATATATATATATATATATATATATATATATATATATATATATATATATGTATATACAGGGTGTCCCATAATAAGTGGGACAAACTTCAAGGGGAGGTAGGGCATGTCAAAAGGATTCAAAATTGCATAGCAACCCATGGTCGCAAACGTCATGGGAAAGTGGTATCGAAGGTTCAAGAAATGAAGGCGTACAAGACAGAGATTATCATAAATATTTATTGTTCATAAATATTACATATGCTGTGGTAGATGATACCCTTTCAAAAGGTTACAAAAGATGCTCAAAGTTTCCACCATTACAAGAGATGCAAGCGATACAGTCACGGACCATGGATTGGCGGACGCGTTCGAAAACACCTGGATTTGCTTGGACCTGGTTGCCTGGCCCCCACGCTCTCCGGATTTAAGCTGCCTCGATTTTCTTTCTTGGAGGTATACTTAAAGGTGCTGTGTATAAGGCACATGTCGAATATGAAATGGATCTAGTTGCAAGAATTGTTTGCGCTGCTGCAGATATCCAAGCAAATCCAGGTGTTTTCGAACGTGTCCGTCAATCCATGGTCCGTCGCTGTAACGCTTGCATCTCTTGTACTGGTGGAAACTTTGAGCATCCTTTGTAACCTTTTGAAATGGTATCATCTACCACAGCATATGTAATATTTATGAACAATAAATATTTCTGATAATCATCTCTGTCTTGTACGCCTTCATTTCTTGAACCTCTGATACCACTTTCCCATGACGTTTGCGACCATGGGTTGCGGTGCAATTTTGAATCCTTTTGACATGCCCTACCTCCCCTTGAAGTTTGTCCCAATCATTATGGGACACCCTGTATATATATATATGTATATATATATATATATATATATATATATATATATATATATATATATATATATATATATATATATATATATATATATATATATATATATATATGTGTGTGTATGTATTTTTCGATTTGTTCAACAGATGAATGGAAACTGGCGAAAAATTTTCTATATATTTATTTACATAAGTTAAGTTTTCATCAAATTAATTATTCATAGTACCCGAAACACCTTTAAAGTTTCAAACTACTCATTCTTGTCTGATTTTCAGAGTCGTTACTAATTTTTTTTGTTTATTTAAATGTGCATATAATTTTAAGAAATTATTTTTTCCTATTTGTGAAAACTATAATTACATTCCTTATTTATGAATCTTATAAAAACTGGAATTACTTACATACACACACACACACATATATATATATATATGTGTGTATATATATATATGTGTGTGTGTATATATATATATATATATATATATATATATATATATATATATATATATATATATATATATATATATATATATATATATATATAGATAGATAGATAGATAGAGAGATAGATAGATAGATAGATATATTAGTTTCCTTCTTTAAAATAGTATGCATAAAAATGATAAACTGCTATTTCTAGAAATGAAATCGTAATCTTAATTTCCATCATTACTGATAAAGGTCTAATAATTTAATGGAACACGACATAATTAATGCACGATTCGGAGAAAGAGAAACGGAAAAATGCGTTGCATTATTTGCTCTCTTAGAAATAAAACGGATTAAAAATTCATTTCTTAAAGTAATGTCATGCTCGAAGAGTTTATTTCGCAAATGAGATTTTTAAAAAAAGTAGGTTACTAAATTATTCACTTAAAATTCAAGGAAAATCTCGAAAAGAATTAATAATCCATTAGCACTAGTATAATATCCGTTTTTGTAACATCTGAAATATGAGTTGGTATGCATTCTGCTGCTAAAGTGATTCGTCACATAGGTTGAAAGAGAAAATTGTATGTTTTCTTCCCACAAAATCAATAAAATGGCTGGACCACTATTGACTGCAATGAATGCTTCTACTCTTAAGTGCTTGCTTTGAACCAACATCTGTTAAGTGTCTTACAGGATTTGTGTCCAGTCCTCAGTTAAATTCTCAGCTAGAAATCTCTTAGTGGCTTGAGGTAGCCTTGTGGTAGCGATTTGGCTTTCAGGGCTAAGGGTGCTCGGGTCGTATCCCGATAAGTGCCATTACATTCCTTCGTGTCTAGGCCGGATATGGACACGTTAAGTCCGTAAACGTGAAAGTCCCTGTATGAGATCAGAGAGGGTGAGCGAGGTTACGATCCGTACCAGATGTCTCCCTGGGGTTGTTTGGTCAAAATTGAGGTAGCAACTAGCTAAGATCCCAACCCTTGTGGTTCTATATAAACAGGAGAGCATACTTCTGCCCGAAGCCTCTATGGACCTGGTCTGGAGCTTCCCTCCAGGGGCCATTAGCAGCAACAAAAATAATAAAGCTCTTAGTGCATTCTCAGCAAGAGACGTATTCGGCGTTCTATATCGTCCCATGAGTCTTATATAGATTGAGATCGGGTCTCTGAGTTTTTGTTTGTTTACGATTGAAGGTACAATTCCCCAGATGTAGCCCCTGGGGGTGTTCGGTCAAAATTCAAGGTGGCAACTAGCTAAGACGGACCCCAACCCTTGTGGTGCTATATAAACCGGACAGCATACTTCAGCCCGAAGTCTATATGGACCTCGTCAGGAGCTTCCATCCATGGACCATTAGCAACAACAACAATAACAAAGCTCTTACTGGAGAGCATTCTCAACAAGAGACGTATTCGGCGTTCTAGATGGTCCCATGAGTCTTATATAGATTGAGATCGGGTCTCTAAGTTTTTGTTTGTTGACGATTGAAGGTACAATCCTCCAGATATCGTCCCCGGGGGTGTTCGGTCAAAATTCATGGTGGCAACTAGCTAAGACGGACCCCAACCCTTGTGGTGCTATATAAACCGGAGAGCATACTTCTGCCCGAAGCCTATATGGACCTAGTCAGGAGCTTCCATCCATGGACCATTAGCAACAACAACAATAACAAAGCTCTTACTGGAGAGCATTCTCAACAAGAGACGTATTCGGCGTTCTAGATGGTCCTATGAGTGTTCAATAAATTGAGTTCGGGTCTGCCAGAATTTGTTTGTTTACGATTGAAGGTACAATCCCCCAGATGTCACCCCTTGGAGTGTTCGGTCAAAATTCATGGTGGCAACTAGCTAAGACGGACCCCAATCCTTGTGGTGCTATATAAACCGGAAAGCATACTTCAACCCGAAGCCTATATGGACCTGGTCAGGAGCTTCCATCCATGGGCGATTAGCAACAACAACAATCACTAAGCTCTTACTGGAGAGCATTGTCAGCAAGAGACGTATTCTGCGTTCTAGATCGTCCCATGAGTGTTCAATAGATTGAGATCGGGTCTCTGAGATTTTGTTTGTTTACAATTGAAGATACAATCCCCCAGATGTTGCCCTTAGGGGTGTTCGGTCAAAATTGAAGTGGCACCGGGGGGTGGTATTGGTTCACGCATACGGTGCTCCCATCGAGAGCAACCATCGATTCTCCCGGGCAAAGTGTCTTGATTGACCAGTTCCTCGCCTTGGCAAACAAGGAAATTTTTGTCTGTTTTTCTTTTCAAACCAGGTCTCGACAGAGATCGAAACATGGCATGGGGCTAGGTAGGCCGAAAGAAACAAGAGTCTGTTCCAAAGTTTCATCACTCTGTTGAGGAAGTGTACAATCCTCTAAAATGTTTATGTACCTCTCTGAGATCATAGTTGATATATGAACAATGAAAGGAATCAGCCCTTCCAAGCAGAAAGTAACCCAAATCATGACAGTGTCCCCATCCATTTTAAAATTTGGGACAACGCAGTCAGAAATAAAAAACGCCCCCTTGCAACTGTCATACACAGGTACATCCATCCGACTGGAAAAGTTTGAAGCGTGATTCACCCCTCCACATATTCCTTTTCTACTGTTCTTTTGTCCGTGAACAACTTGTTAAACACCTATACAGTCTCTTTCCGAAATTAAGCCGAGTAATGTGGAGTTTGTGTGCAGCCTATCTGCTCTGGTAGCCGATATTACACTGAAGAGCCAAAAAAATGGTTCAGACGTCCGTATGCAAATAACGGAGATATGCAACCAATCAGCGTAACGCGATGCGGTCGGCAACGCTTCTTTAAAACAGGTGTCTGGCGAAGCTGTTAGATCGGTACTTGCTGCTATAATGCGCAGGTTATCACGATTTATGTGACTTTGAATGTGGTGTTATAGTCGGCGCACGAGAGATGGGACATAGCATCTCCTAGGAAGCGATGCAATTTGGATTTTAGTGCACGACCATTTCACGAGTGTACCGTGAATATCAGGTATCCAGTAAAACACCGAATCTCCGACAGCGGAGAGGTTTAAAAGTGCAGAGTCTATTTCATCAGATTTTCCATCGCGTTTTCTTTTGCGGGATAAGTTTCCATAATTTTTAATTTGATCAGAAATAACTTCTCTTTGCTTCAACAAGTTGGATAAGGCAGTTTGAGAAATCCCCAGTTTTGACGAAGCTTCTCGTTAGGTGCATATTGGCATCTTGTCATATATTTTCAGCATTTCTTGCTTTTTTCTAACACTTAAATCTTTACGCTTAGGACCTGTTTACATAGAATCCATCAGCGTCAGCGTAAAATAAAAAAATGACCAATCATACACCAATCATTGACCCGCTTAACCAATCAGCGCCAACGGAATCTTTAAAGCTGACGCTGATGGATTCTATGTGAACAGGCCCTTAGGCATATTCGCTCACAGCTGACCGAATACCAATTGGCCGTTTGATGAAGAAACTTTTCGAAAGCCGTGAGAGCCAGGTCTTACTCTCATGATAATATGTCTTCTTAAGGGAATCCTGTTCCGAGTTTGCTTCTCTTTCCTTTCCTTTGTTCTCTTCCCCATTTATTTTCCAGGAAAGGGGTAAGGCAGGTTGTTGAATGCGAAATAAAAGATGAGATATTGTTCCGAAAAACAAAAATTAAGCATTGCAACTCACACATAAACAGCTCATCATGACCTTGTCTTATTTCGCGTGTGGTAAATAGATTAAAGTATATGAAACTTTGATTTTAAAAAGCGACGGTATTGATTTTATTAAGCGGTGATTTTATAATTATTTCACATTGATTTGAATCCGTTCCTTTGAATTTGATATTAATAAACCGTTGATTTTATTAACCAGGGATTTTAATAGTGGCGGGTACTGAATTTATGGATATGCATCGTAGTTCTGAATTTTGTGTTTAAAATTTTCAAAATAAGCTCCAAAATTATTAAATCAATAGAAAAAAATATGAAAAATCTTTTCATGAACAGAGAGAAGAAATTAAACTGGAAAATGTCAAATCCTTATGACATTAAGGCTGCTATGTACTAACTCCATTGGATTCGCTCACATCAATGTTAACCTATGGAGAAAATTTGTCCACGGATTGCCGACTTGGGTTCAAAGATTTTTTTAAAAATTGTACTCCGTCATAGAGAAAGAAATTTTACATTTGTGTACATTTTTCGTTTTTTTTAAAAAATGCAATTCATATTTTAAAATTTAGATTATTCGGGGAAAAATCTGGTATAGTATGTTTTAAACGCTCCTAAATTCCTTCGGTGGACGAAATTTATAAAATGAATCCTGTAACGCTTTGCAGAAAAGTTCAGGCTATCTGACAATACCAATTTTATTTGATTATCAGCATTTATGTACCTGTAAATAGTTGACAAAAATATATTTTAAATAAATAATTTGGGGGCAGCGCTTAACCCCCCTATAGAGAGAGAGCCATTACAATCTCTCAAAATGTCAATCCTAAGGGGGGTGGAATTCTCGAACTGTCAACTGGACTCCTCCCACCACAAGAGTCTGCAAGAAGAGGAAAAGGGAAATATGATTTTTTTCTTAGTACATAGCAGCCTTAATAGGGATTAAAATCCCCGTTCCATCGAGCTATTGGCAGGGTCAAATAAAGACATTGTAGGCCCCTGGGTTACGGTACCGCGAGACCCAATTAATATCGGGTTGGGCAGAAGTCGCCTGTATATTTTATCATTTTTATAGATATATATAGTTATGTGCAATGCGACTTTGTCATCTATTGTTGTTGTTTTCGTTTTTATTGTCATTTGTTGACTCCGCCCATTGATACTCCTACCGAACAGACGTATAACTGCTAGTGTCAAGAGACTTTTGCTTCAGTGTATTTTCAAAAAGCAAATACAGCGTGTGCAGCGAAGGAGTCCCTGATTTCAAAATTAAAAATCTCGAAAACAAAGATCTGTAGAAGAATGCAACAAACGGTATGTATATCGGGAAAGCTGTAAGGACATTATACACTAATTTTCGAAATAGTTACAAGAGCTGCCAACAGATGGCGCTCTACAACTCGTATCGGCATGGATAAATAAACTCGTAGTCTTTGCAAGCAATCTTTGCAATCACTACGTCACAATCTTTTCAAAATGTCCACCATTCGCTGTACGGAGGTGGCGCAAACGAACACTAAAATTTGCCATCACACCCTGTAGTGTCTCAACAGAAATCGATTCAGCTGCCACACAGATCGCCGATTGAAGCTGGTCCAGCGTGGTGGGATGGTTCCTGTAGACAGTATGTTTTAATGTGCCCCACAAAAAATAGGGTCCAGCGACTCAGGTCCGGCGAATAAGGAGGCCAATCCGTGACTGCACCATTAAAATTTGGCTAACAGCGCCATCTGTTAGCAGCGTTTGTAACTATATCGAAATTTAGAGTATAAAATTCTTACAGCTTTCACGATAAACCTACCGTTTGTTGCATTCTTCTGCAGATCTTTTTTTTTTTCGAGATTTTTAATTTTGAAATCAGGGACGCCTTCGCTGTACACGCTGTAAAAAAGTTAGAGATAAAATCATATTTATTCTTACCAAGTTAACGACAGCTAAAATTTAAGCATTTGCTTCACGTCATTTCTTGGAAACAAATGTCTTTAAAACTTCGGTGAATTGCAGGTCCTATGGAATATCATTTCCAATTTCCCTAAGAGCAAGTCTCTCTTGTGCTATTGTCGACTTGTATGCACTCTTCAAAAGTTTCATCTTGACGAAACTCCTTTCTCCCTTTGCATAAGTTATTATCAAGAACTATTTCAACATTTAGGGAATGTTAAGCCATTGTTAGCTAAGAAGGGTGTAGTTATCAGAAGCCTTTAGAGGTTCATGTTTTTTTCCTGAATTTAATTTCGGCTTTCCCTCTATCTTCTCAAGACAATCCGGTTGGCCGAGGACCCTGGGCTGCAGCCCTTAGAGTCCATTCTTTAATTCGGCCATGGCTATTGGTCATCCCTGTAATTGTTTAGCAAGAAACACGCAGTAACGTGCTTGTAATTCGGCAGTTATTACTTTGGTTTGGTTTGGAGCGCACTTTTTGTCCCGGTAGGGCTAATTAGACCGGGACCTACTGCTCAAAGCCGATTCCGAACAGATACATACGTCCATGACAAATGTGGGACTCGAACCCACGGACTCTGGTCCAGAATGCTAGCGCTCTAGCCATTCGGCCTTATAACTTTGGGAGACAGCAAGAAGGTGAGAGTG
>OU015497.1:30997869-31000369 GCA_907164885.2 Dolomedes plantarius
TTTTAAAGGAGGTATGAAATTTCCGAAGGGAATCGGAAAAATGGGTCGCGTAAGTTAAAGGTTAACATGGAAATATAACCCCTTTTAAATTAGTTAATATACCACGAATTAATTAGTTTGATATTCCTCGTTTTTGAGGACACTGTACTAAATATATATATTTTCGCCGGAAAGTCGTTAACGTATTTTACGGTGACACGTGCTCTCACCTTTAATCGCGAAAATTTAACTGCATGAGCGGCATTTAATATAATAAGTTTATTGTTGCGCTCTCGGATGGCAATACAGAGAGGTTGTTCTAAAGAGATGAAATATAGACGTGAGCTAGAGAGGCCACGTTTTAAATTTAATGAAGTTGAATAATCCTGTTGAATAAAAATAGGTAAATATGAAGAACATGATACCGTTTCCTGCCAAGCCGTTTTTTGCGCAAAATATTTGGCGTGTTTTATGGGTTTGCCGGCAAGAGCAGTTTTAATTTAAACCACTAGGGGCTTCGCCCCTAGGCTCGCTACGCTCGCTCCTCTGGTGAATCAAGTGAATGAATGACTCAATACTTGTTTTCAGCGATTGAGTCATTCATTTGTTTACAGTTGAAGCTTCCCCCCCCCCTCCCGGCGAAATGGATGAAGTCCGGGTAGATGGGGGGTATAAGCCCGGATGAAGATGGGTGAAAAATCGGATCTTCTTTCAATCCTTCTGCAAAGCAAGCGAATGAGAAGATTTTTTTGAAGTATTTCTTTAAAATTCAATTAAAAATCGAAATTTTAAGATAGAGACTTGAAATGAAGTTTATATGAATGAGAAAGCTTTCATCTTCCAGTTGATATAAATATTTTCTTTGTAACATAATAAGTCTGATAGCATCGAATTTATATATCTCGAAACGCATAAATTTTTCCAAAAAGTGGGTTTTCAATTTTAATAAAAATATCAGTCTGTTTTAAATTATTTTTAAACAAATGAGGTCTTGTTTGAAGGAGAAATATCTGTAGTCTTAGATTGTAAAAAAAAAAAAATTCTACGATCCTTTTTTGGAGAGTTATCGTAATCTGAACATGAAAAAGTCAATATTTTCCCACAAAACATAAAATAAAAAAAAATCTTAAAGTCCGACGAATATGAGACATGTCTTACTTTCTTCCCCACATTATTCTGCATCGATTGGTATCGGTCTCGACCCCATACCCCCAGCGGTTTCGGAGGAGATAGCGTGACAAGCTTTTGACAGCGGCGGCGGCGGCGGCTGCTGCAGCGCCAGTTAGTTTTTTTTAGAATAGAGAGACAAGGCCCCTCAATTTGTAATGTGACATTGGCGCCATATCGCCGCAGTTTGGCGACGGTATCATCTTCTTCAAATTAACCTTTTAGGTTAAGGGGTGCTGTGTTAATAAAACGACTGCTGTTAAAGAAAGTAATGTCCGGACATAGCGAATGGGGATTTCGCCAATATACCTAATCTCAAAATCTTATATTCCTTGTTGAAATTCCACGGGTTAACTGTTGAGAGTTTTACTTACCTCTCTATTGCTATCATAGCTGTAGTTCTTTCTTGCATAGTTATTCAGATACCTTCTTTCTAAACCCAATCGGGTTTCAAAGTGGTTCGAAATGAATGGGTTTAGGCAGTGGTTTCCAACCTTGGGTAAGCGTACTAGTACCGGCACGCGAACAAACAGCTACCGGTACGCGAATGATTTTACAATTTAAAACGAAAATATATTAAAAATCTGTATTACAAAAAAAAGAAAAGAAATGACTATAATAACTAATAATCCATACGTTTTAATATTTTAGTTTGGAATTTCTTATCCATTGTTTGTGTTGTAATACTTTATTGGGACTTACCTAATCTCAAAAGATGCCGTCTACAACTGAATGTGTTATCTATGACCGCCCCATAAAAATTTGGCACTCGCCTGCGAATTATAACTGTGTTTATAACTGTGTTTGCGAATTATAACCGTGTCTGAGAAGTTTCTTGCCAATCAGTAAAATTTTTAATGCCATTTGCGACCACATATTTATGTGAAAAAGGATTTTCTGCAATCACTGCGATGGAAACCAAATATTGAGCTTTGCTGGACATTGAATCGGATCTTTGCCTTAAACTGACAAACATTGAGCCCGATATTACTTCTTTAGTTAATAATAAACAGGTCCAACCTTCTCACTAATTATATAATTTTTAAAGTGATTATTATATTTTATGTACATGCGTAGGAATAAAAATATATCCCAAGTTACTTGACTTTATTACACATGTTCTCCATTGCATTTTATTCCCCATTTCAAAATCTTTGGTCTACCGGTACGTCATCAAATTGTTTACAATGTACAGGTACGGTACTATAAAAAGGTTGGGAATCCCTGGGATAAGGCCTTAAGCAGGTCCATCCTCTGATGATTGTCAAGTATCGGTAGCTTTCCTAAATGATTCTTTTAAGCTGATGGATTCTGGACCTCTTTCATGGTGGAAAAAATCATAATATAAAAAACT
>OU015497.1:31002869-31015369 GCA_907164885.2 Dolomedes plantarius
GTTGCAGACAGAAGCGTGAGTCGTCAGTAAAGACAATTTCATTCCATTCTGCCGTCCACATCCTTCTGTCATCGCACCATTGGCGGCGGAGACGTCTGTGGTTCTGCGTCAAGGGTAGACAAAGCAATGGACGTCTTGCGGACAGACCACTTTGCTGTAAACGGCGTCGAATGGTACGCGCAGACACTGGATGATGCGTTACAGACTGCATGTGCTGTGCTATTGTTCGTGATGTGACTGAGCGATCCGTCACTGCCATGCGCACAATTTGCCTGTCATCACGTGAAGTGGTGCGCTGAGGTGGATGCGATCGAACGCGCCGGTCCGTCGTACCCTCTTGAATCCAACGATCACATATCCGCATTACAGTTGTTTGGTTTCGTCCAACACGACTACCGATTTCCCTGAAAGATAATCCACAGTCTCGGTAGGCCACTATCCTTCCTCTGTCGAACTCGGATACTTGATCAAAAGATGATCGCTGTTTTCGACGAGGCATAATTGATCGTTTTTTTGAAAAAACCACAAGAAAAACACAATTGCCGAACTTGAAATCGTCGAAATCTTCAAGCCTTAAATAGCGCTTTGAAGTGGCGCCACAGGCGCGAGTGATGTGCGTCTGCGGTGAAATTCTAATCATTTGCATATCTCACCTCCGCTAATGCATGTTGTAAATTTCATGTTATTTGCATGGTTCCTTCAGGGTGTTGCATTTACAGTGGCCAGCAGTGTATAAATATATATATATATATATATATATATATATATATATATATATATATGTATAAATGTAACAAGAAAATGCGTATTCCTAAATTACTTTTAAATCATATTCTCTTTTTAATAAAGCACGATCCCTCTTTGAAATTTCGACCTAAAAGTAATGTAAGTTATAATTTATATTAGCCCTGCATATTATCAAGCAGGCATTTGAAATATCTGAACTCAATAACATCCCCATATATCTCTGGTCCGAACAGAAGGCCTAATTAAATTTGTTTATATTAAATAAGTCTTGTTATCAAATTCTTCCTTTTGGTAAAACGCTGATCAGCGCGTGATCTAGCAATTAGTTAATCCCCGGGAGAACCACGACGTAGACACGTGAACGTCACGAGATGAAATTCGTCCAATTAAAAAATAAGTAATTTAGGCCCCCTGGTGTCAATATCGCCAAATACTCATTTAATATTTACCTGAACAGAAGACTTCTCTCTCTTCGCACCTAACTCTCGTTGCTGTCAGATCTGCTGTCCACGGACGCCAGAAGTCCGGCTCTTCTCACTTAACTCTGCCATGTAAACACTGCAGCTGACACGTCCCGCCCTGGCATGGACAAGTCATGTGGCCACTGCAGCTTTCTTATTGCTTGATGGTTAAATAAAAGTCATTTCCCGGGTAATGTCTGTGATTTGTGCATCGCTTTCATGGCTCCGTGCGTGTGTTTCTCTCCTAAATTTCTTCAGTGTTTTCCTGGATGAACACTTCGCCCGACTACATATCTCCAATAAGTTCATACGCATCAATTCCCGTGTGTATAAATTCATTCCCATTGTGATTATTATCACACACACACACACACACACACACACACACACACACACACACACACATATATATATATATATATATATATATATATATATATATATATATATATATATATATATATATAAGGAGGTGAAAGGGAAAGTGGTGTAAGTTAGAGTCATTTTGAGAAACAAAGCGTTTTACTGCAAAAACTTCAGAAAACTGCACTATAAATTGAACAAGTTATAATAAATAATAATTATTATAATATTTCAAATAATAATTATTTGCAATTCCACTATAAATTGAACACGGAGATTACATTTTTGCCCTCAGCTAAAAAAAGTTGAAAATGTGACTTACACCATTTTGCCTTTCACCGCCTCATATATATATATATATATATATATATATATATATATATATATATATATATATATATATATATATATATATATATATATATATATATATATATATATTTATATATATATACGTGTGTGTTTGTGCATACATATGATATACGTCAGTACAATTTCAGAGGTAAATGTAGAGCATAACTCATAGAAGACAGTAATTTCTGAGGTTTACATTATTTATTAATCAGCTAAGATGTTATATTTTCATTATGATAGTAATAATAATGAAAATGAAACAACCTCAGCCCCCAAACCATTAATATCCTTCCAGCGTACACATTGTGTGCTCCATACTAATAACCTTCTACCGAGAACACAACAGAAGAAAAAAAATAAAAAATGACTCGGACATCCACAATACAATACAACCGTATTCAACCAGCCAGATGATCACAAGCTTTGATTAGCAGCCGCCTTGCCTGGTCAAAAGGTTCACTGACCGAAAACCATTACATGAGGGTGGGGGAGACAAAGAGAACAGCAAGAAGAAAAAAAGGGAGGGGGGGGGGGAATTACCTACCAGCTGTTTCCAGCTATCCCAACATGCAAGGCAGGAATCTCGGGCGCTTGTAATTCGGCTCGAAAGAAGTTCGGCCGGGGTAAAAGAGTAATAGAAGAGCCGCAGAATTATTATTATTTTTTTGTCTTTTTCTGGACACTGTTGTTTCTTCGTTTTTTTAAACTCTGACCGACGACTTGTCCAGCCATGTGAAAAGCTGAACACGATAAGTGCCGTTTCTAGTGTGCTTTTACTTCGTCAAAAAAAAGTGTACAAAGATACCTGGAGACATTTGGAGGGGGGGGGGGAGGAAATGGAGGGGAAAAAAGGGACTTTTAAAACTGTCAGCCGGAAAGGAGTTCTTTTGTCAAGCACGAAATTATTTAAATGGAAAAAGAAAATTTAAATGGAAAAGTTGAAAATTTAAATAGATGGTTGCACGTCTGGGATTTTGTCCAAACGTTCAAAACATTAAAAATATATATAAGTTTAAAAAAAAACTGCTGGAGATATATCCTTGAGTGGTATTCGAATTTCGGAAAAAAATATGGTAACTCTAGAGATTTTTTCTGAAAGGGCTGGTCCACAAATTCGGCGCTCTGTAATGAAAGCGATTGTTAGCGATTTGCACCGCGCTGGAAATTGAAATCGCAGACGAATAAAAAATAAGACTGGCTCGGCAATACATGCAATAAAAGCTTTCTGAAGAAGTTCAAGAAATGTTAAATCACCAAAAATTCAAGCGTCGGGCTTTATTCCTTCAAGATTACCAACTAAAAAATATACGCTTCACGGAGAAGCAGCCAGGTGGCTCTAACAGTCCGCCAAAAATAATATATATGTTTTCAATTTGCAACAGCTTCTACTGATACAGTTAAAGTCCCGGGCCGAGTTAAGTGAAATATTGGGTTCTAAAATTCTTCATTCCTTTGTTGAATTTTTGCATAGGCTGCCTAGAGTTCATTTCTAAACAAAACTCTCGTCCCTCACAAACAAAAAATATTACTTACCAGAATACTTGCATCAGCTTGCTCTTGAAATCATAAATCAAATCCCTCATACTGCTACTCACATTTATACCGATGGCAGTAAAGATGAACACAATACCTGCGGCAGTGGTATTTAAATCAAGACACCTACTAACTCAAATGATTATAAGATTAGGAATCCAGATTACTGCTCAGTTTTCAGATCTGAACTTATTGCCATTGAAGAGGGATTGAAAACTATTAAAAATGAAACCTCTCACCGTGATATTTGGATCCTAACTGACAACCGCAGTGCCATTCAGCACTTGTGCAGCTGGACAAGAGTCGGGGATAAAACCTCACTGCCGATTCTGGAGATCCTCAAAGACCTTTCTAAACAACGAGAGGTATATTTACAATGGGTTCCGTCTCATATAGGACTTTTTGGAAACGAGACTGCTGATACTCTTGCTAAGGATGGAGCCTCACTTCCTATTTCTTCGCGAGATACTTTAACTTACCTTGAAATTTACTCAAGAAGAAAACTTATTAATCAGCACTTACGGAAGTCCCCTCCGACACACCACTGGTACGACCGAAAATCTCCTGGCGGTGCCCTTAATGTCAAGGGCAACAGAAGGATGCAGACCACTATTAGCAGATTTGCTAGTGGGCACCTAAAGAGTCTTGTTTACAATCAGGGGCAAAAATCTTTCCCTTTTTGCTCTAAGTGCAATACTGCTGAAGCCTCTCCTGGCCATATTCTAAACTGCCTGGGGCTTGCCAAGGAGGATATTTATAGAGACCCTTTGCTTGTTAGCGATTTCATAGTAACTTTTGGCCTCATGGACCTGGTCTAGCCTACGGCTAGAGCGGGTGGAATAAGCCACACACACACACACATATTTGCATGGCATATTTGTGACTCCTTTTACTATTATTAATTATTTTATCATTATCATCTCTATATTTAAGTTTCTAAGACGATTCTTTGAGCAGTCCGTCAGAGAAAACTACTGCATCAAATCACTTCATTTAGGCCGTGGCGGCCTTGGGGTACAGCGCGCTGGTTTTTGGTGCTGAGGGTGCTCAGATCGAATCCTGGCGAAGCGCCACTAAAACGCCTCCGTTTGTGCCGTCCCTTCATAGGGGGCAATGCTGGTCTGCCTATATGGCGCCCCCATAATAAAATGGCCAGCAAAATTTCGCGTCAAGTACCTCCGCATTAAAAAAAAAATTACTTCATTTTGATCTTAAACGAAAGATTTTAATCTATAGATGTGTCAAATTTAGTTTTTTTAACCGCAATTTCTATTAATTAGCAGTAATTAGCAGTTAAAAAATTGCTTTTTCTGCGCATGGTCAGTGACATGTTTAACTTTTAGCTTACGGGGCCCATTTTTCCGATTCCCTCTTTAGAACGGGAAATTGCATACCCCCTTTGTAAGAACCACCATTAAGGGTAGTGTGTGTGTGTGTGTGTGTGTGCGCACACACACACACACGCACACACACACACACACACATATATATATATATATATATTCATTCTTGGGATACATGCTATCCCACCCCGTAAGGAAAAGGTTAAATTTGACTTTAGATACACGCTAAGCACGAAGCCGCATAAACACATTAATTTGTTTCTGCGCATGCTCAGTGGCATGTTTTAATCTGGCTTTAGATACTTAATGAGCACGGGGTCGCATAAACATGTTAATTTGCTTATTCGGATAAATCTCTCTAGGTCTCTCTCTGCCATTTTTAATTTTTAAATATGTTTGCAATATATAGAATTAAACTTGGCGGACATTGTTTCTTTCGCGCCGTTGATACAGCCTATTTATTTTTATTGGGTTCAACTGTAATTTTGTAAAGTGTTTTTCTCTATTCTTAATATTATAATTTCCAACATTTGGTACTGATGAGTTTAGTATGATGATTTGTATATGGGTACATTTATTTACTATCCAGCCGTCATGTTTTGATGGGTACCAACTAAGGTTTTCGATTTTGAGCAACTTTTTAAAAACCCGGGTTTCGGGTTTGACGGTTTTTTTAAATTTAAAACCCGGGTTTACTTGGTTAGTTTCAGGGGGTCAATAGCGAAGAACTAAAATAATAAATAATTTATTAGAAGCATTTAATTTATTTCAGAATTTCAAATATAAAAAATAACAGTAAATAAATTTAATGTTAATAAACATATACATATATGTATAACATAAATAAAATTGGTACAAATATCTCTATAGGTGTTAATTACCTAGAAACAATGGATGCATGCATGGGTTGGAACAAGCAAGGAATACAACGCATTGACCTTAAACATACATTTGTTTGATAACCCAAATTTCAATTAACTTGTCAGAGCTATTAATATAACAATCCGTTTCATATTAACAATTTTGACATAAGGAACCCAGAATCATCTCCAGTGTAGGAACACCTTGGCGAGATATTCGCACTTCTCCAAGGCTCTGGGGCAGACGAGAGTCTCTAACATCTAACTCTCAGGAACCCAATCAAATCCGTCTCCTTCTTTTCCAATTCCTTCCGTCCTTAGCGGAGCCTTTGTCCGTTTACAGGGGGGCCATTCTGGCACGCCCCTCACTTTCATTGGGCAGTGGGCTGTTTTTCTTTCAGTGGTTCCTACCCCTAATTGGTTCTTTATTACACCGCCTCTGCCGCCTCTGTCCATAGTCTATGAAGTACCTCCCCCAACATAATTTTATTTTGCAAAACAACTCTGACCCTTCTCATCTGACGTTTATACTGTGGGCCATAAAATAACGACCATCCATCTTGTAAAATTTAGACTTCAGATCGCTATCACTGGCCACACCGACAGCTATTCTTCTATTTTTTATTGGTTTACAATCCTGTGTTTACCCCTGCCTCTGCATCCTTTATAATATATTCTTTATTGGCCACACACCGTGGGGAATTATACCATTTTCACTTCTACAATCTCAATTTTTATAAAACTGCCTTACAACCATCATTGCACTCAACGTATCGTCATTGAGTCGGCTTCTGAGTTTATTAGCAAAGAGACCCATTACAGAAAATGCTCATTCTGCTTCCACCGAAGTTGGTCGAATTGTTGTTAAAGACCTGAAAAGTTTATCTAGCATTCCAAGTCGGCTTTTTGTTGCCCGAAACAACTCAATTTCTTTTCTTATGATATATGAACCAGATTTTGATATTTTATGATTTTCCTTATTATCATTCTCCTGCAGAAACATACTAAGCTCATCAGATAGGGACATTTGTTTAGTACAAGCACCAATACTCGTAGCATCATCCTCAATTCCATCATTAACTCCCACCTCAACTGCTACTTCCGGTTCAGACTCTGAACCATTATCATTTACGTTGAATAGTCGTTTTATTGAGGTTGTTGCCAAATCAAATATTTTGTTTTTTAAAAAATTTTACTACCAGACTCATCATATGATTGGCCTTGGTTCCAAATTAAGGAATATAACTGGTATTCTACTGTATTAGATAAATAACCAATTCCCCGGGTTTCGGGTTCGTAAAATATTTGAAAAACACGGGTTTTCGGGTTCCGGGAAACCCGGGTCAAAAACCCTAGTACCAACTACTGGTATAATAATTATCATAGTTGCTGTCATTGTAAAATTATCTATACTGATGTTACGACGACATTACTCTTGGTAAGTTTTTATGCCATCCAGCCTTGCAGTGACGTCATGAAGTCTTCACGTAATATTATCTTTCAAGTAAGTTTTTGAGTAACGTGCTTAATCTCTCAATAACAGATGTCGCTGCAAGTCAGCTGTTTTTTTTCTGATTGTTGCTTTGGTAACGAGATGTTCGTGTTATATGAATTCTGGGTTCCGCTCTGAACTCTCTCTCTCTCTCTCTCTCTCTCTCTCTGTGTGTGTGCTTTAGAAGTGTGTGTACCTTTGTGAACCGACGTTTTCGAACGTGTGCCTTTTAACCTGTTGTGAGTCGCAGTGTGTGTGGCATTCAAGTTTTTAATAAAAGTATTTTAGTGTTATACAGTCCGCTGTCTATTGTGTACTATATAACTCTACTCTTGCGTCGGACTTTGCGTTGTGAATTAACTGGGAAGGACAATCAGCTCTTCCGGACAATCAGCTCTTCCGGACAATCAGGATTCCGGAGCCACAAAAGCACCACGTGGAAGTCTTTTCAAGTATCTTTATTCGCACAACTGGTACAACGAACAGACTACCTTAGTCTGTAAGAAAAACGGTCATCTAAAAAAAAAACTCTAACTAACTCGCGAACTCGGCTGTGGTCAGCCCAAAAGCTTACCAAGAAAAGTCGGCCAGCACTCAAATCCCTAGTGACTGGGACATAACGATCGGAAGTGCTGATCCCGCCAAGATGGTGGCCAGTCCCCCAAAACCTCCACCCACAAGTGGGGTCAGCCAAGATAATTACAAGATAAAAAGAACTTTTTATATACCATGTTTTTAAATTTCCTGTTGAATCATATAAACTTGACAATTCTATGTATTAATAAATACTTAAAAAATTTTTTTTGATGAATTATCCCATCCACTTGAAAGAAAATGAAGTTAATTGGAAGTTAACTTGCGTTCAACTTTTCATTCCCGTCCCGGCCAATAGATGGCTGCACCAGTCTACAAAACAAAATTAACTGAAAATAACTGAAAATGAATTTAATTCTGCTTAAAGATGGCTAAAAGTATTAAAACAATGCATTGTCATCGTGTTCTAAGCTATTCTAAAAGTTTCAAATGTCTAGCTAGTCGGGAAGTTAGTTAAAAATCTATTTCAAGATTTGTACGGGACAAACACACACACACAAACAAACAAGAAAGCGAGTTAATAAAAACATGGTAAAAAATGAATGCTGGCCAAGATCCCCCAAAACGGCAGCCGATGTTCTAGACCGGTGGCTAGAACATCGGCTCCCAGTCACCACACACTGCGGCAAAGCCATTCTCGAAAACGGAAGATAAGGGCGGGAAGAGGGACTGCAAGGCATTTACAAAAATTTCTATAGACAACAAAAGTCGTCACAACACTGAGATGGCAGTTGTAAACAGAAATGATAAAATTGACAAAATTTCTTAACTTTTTGAGAAAACATCACTTAAATATTTTAATATTTTTGTGACTATACTAATTTTGTTATTTCGAAATAAATATATTCACGTTTTATATTTCGACTAAAATGCCTTTCCTTTTAGGTGACGCGTATTATTCTGTTTATGAATCAAGTATCAAAACTAAAAGTAAAGCCTTTCAAAGACTTTTCTCATAGACATGCTTCCATAGGGTGCAAGGGGCATGAGTTATACTTGTCTATGAAGCTGTGGGTCTAAACATATCTCTATTTTTAACAGAGTTTGAGCCGAACAGTAGTTTAATACCTATTTATTTAAGTTTGGGTTTTCGTATTCAACCATCATTTTCTATCGTAATACTTCCTCGGGATGCCATTTAAAAATAATTATTAGGGTTCAATAAATAATAATTATTAGACAGAACACAATTCAAGTTCGTAATAGCATTTCAAGATTTAAAAAAATATATATATTTATTTCAACTTTTTATTTAATTTTTTTCCCTTCAAAAGCAACAAATATATCATAAAGTTGTTTTAAAAACTCATTTTCTATAAAAGCCTTAATAAGGAACACCGATTTTTCTGGTTGCTGTTTAAAGTTGGCTTATGAGAAGAATTTTTCACACTGTCAAAATGTGAATAGAAAAAAAAATTGACACCTCAGTTAAAGAAACTCCATGGATATTTCATTCGTTACACTTTATGAACACCCAAACAAAAATAAGAATTTAATTTTAAGAATTCTCTGCAAATACATCTGTCTGAGCATTTCGTAAAATTATTAGCGAGAGAGAAAGAGAGATATCTTCTGTTGACATTCTTTCGCGAGCTTTGATGTTTCGTTTCAGCTCTTCCCACACGTGTTCTCTATTAGAAGTTCTAAGAAATTCCTTTAATGGAAAATTAGTGCATGATCACGTTCAAGGTAAATTTCAATCCTTGTAAATAGGGAAATCTTTGATTACTGAACGGGTAATCTTTCGATTTGATTTATTACATTGGTCGGGGCATCACCTCTCGATAAATACATACATAAGTACATAGTCTATATATTCTATAAAACAGTTCCGTAACTGACTGACTGACTGACATACATATAACGCACAGACCAAACCGCTGGACTTAAAGGGCTGAAATTTTGCATGGCAATTCTTCTTATAGTGTAGGGGTGCACTAAGAAAGATTTTTGAAAAATTCTCCTTAGATTTTTTAAAATTAAATTTTTAAGTTGTCTTTGTAACTTTTTTAAAGTTTGCATTTAAAATATTCCTCTGAGGGCTATAAAATTTATATCACGAGAAAGATCATAAAAATTCCTTTAAAATGAAATCTTTTTCGAATCTTTACCTCCATTTTCTGATTTTTGGTGAATTTTTAAAGATTAATTTTTAGAATTTAATTTATTAAATGCTGATCACGGGGTTTCTTTTCTTTTTGTGATACTTTAAACTAACTTTGCGTCACGTGCATAACAACGAAAAAGACAAAAAAAATATTTTTTTCTTGGTAATGCGGCAGACGATTGGACATTTTCCAAAAATATATTAAAATACAGTAAAAGATATGTTCCTCAAACTGCACTATATTAACTGTACTATATTCTTTAGTATGGTCTACTAGATTAAATTTGAATATTTTTTTCTACATTATTTTGTCTATAAAAATATCCGTTACGATTTTTTTATAAATATATATATATATATATATATGTATATATATATATATATATATTTTCACATCAATTTCATACATTGATCGTTGTATTTATATATATATATATATATATATATATATATATATATATATATATATATATATATATATATATATATATTTATTTATTTATTTATTTATTTGGTATTAATTGCATGCATTGACCGTTGTATTTAATTTGAATGTACTCCGTAGCAAAGTACGGGTATTCAGCTAGTGTAATACATAAATACATAAAATAGAAACTTGAAAATTGTCGTCCTCTGGATGTCTTTTCTACACAAAACGATTCATGGCATTTTGTTCTGGTACTCGTATTATCTCCGAGGCAAGGAATTTGTAAAGGAAGGAGGTGAATTACTTTTCAGCCTTTGAACTTTGATTATGAGAGGTTAACTAATGTATCTACTGGGGGTTTGGGAACAAGTGGATATGTTTGCGTTCTGCATAATGGAATATATAAAGATCTCATAGAGTTGAAACAAGAAGAGAATTGATGCTGCGACCAATGTAATAAATCAAGTCGAAAGATTACCTGATAAACCATCAAAGTTTTTGGATTTGCGAGAAATTTTGCTTTGAACATGAACATAACCTAATTTTCCATCAAGAGAATTTCTAACATCTTCTAATAGTGGGAAGAACCGACACAAGACGTCAACGTTTGTGAAATGAATATAAATAAGTCTCTGCTCAAACAAAAGTATTAGTAAAAAAATTCTTAAAATTAAATGACTTTATCTGGGTGTTCACAAGGTTATGCAAATAGAACATCCACGGGGATCTTTGACTGAGGTGTTATATATTCTTTCTATTCCAATGTCCAATGGACCAGACAGGGCCCGACACAGCGGCTACATAGCATTCCGTGACTGATGAAAAGGCTATCCTCATAGTTTAGACCGAGCAACCTCCAGGAGCGACATCTGATGGGCTCGTACCTTCTCCAACCTTCTCTGACCTCGTAGAAGGACTTTACGGCCAACAGATTTAAAGTGCAGATATCGGGCCTAGACACGAAGGTATGTAATGCGTCGTCGGGATTCGAACTGAGCACCCGCAGTCCGAAGACCAACGTGATACCACTAGGCTACCTCGGGCCTTATACTCTTTCTATTTACATTTCATCAGCGCGAAAAATTCTCCGTATAACCATAAGCCAACTTTATTTGTTAAACAGAAAAATCAACGTTCCTTATAGAGACTTCATAGAAATGAGTTTTTGAAACCAACTTTGGGATACAAAATAAAATACATTTGTTGTTTTTAAATTTGCATACTGGGAAAACAAAAACAAAAATTAATATTTGAAATACTGAAAGATTTCTGCGAAACGTGCAGGCTGAAAATTCTCGGAAGTTTCATTTTGTTAGAAGTTTATTTCTTATTTTTTAACCCCAGGGAAGAATGTGAAACGGATCTTTTTTGCTTGCATTGCAAAGTAAACATCCTTAAAAAAAAATACCCACGTACAGATTTTCCCGGAAAACTCATAACGAACTAACTCCTAGATCTCATTTTCATCCTTTGCGTTACCGATGGCAAATGACGTCATCTCACATTCCTCCAATCCCGCCATTGTTTTTTCATGTTATCTCTGCCTGCACATAATGAGCACTCTAGGGGAAAATAGAGCATACATATAAGGGAAAAAAATTTTTGCTTAATTAAAGGATGCGTTTGGGATTCATATTAAAATCTCGTCATATAAGAAAAAAAATTTTGCAGAAAAAGATTCAACAACATCTTGCTGTATTAAAACAGCAGATTTTTAAGTGAAAGATTTCACTTATCTTCTTATTATAATCAGATTGAAAGCTTTTACGAAAAAAACTATAGGAACTAGGCTTATTAGCTTCTAATCCTTTTGCATTTTTACCCTTTCTGTTCAAAAAATCTTTAGCTCTTACGCTTTAAAAAAGCTAGGAGTTTATAAAGTTTCATATTTATATGCCTTAGACTGATTAAAAAAACTCTACTAGATTTTCATCGATATGTTAAGGGGTCATACGACTGTTAAACCGTCAAAAAAAATCAATTTTTTTGAAAAAAAATATATATGAAAGATAACCTTTTCTGAGTATTTTAAGACAATCTGCTTGAAAAAATTCCCATAATTTCGGAAGTTATGAATAAAAACGTGGCAGATGTTTAATGTAAACAGATTTAAAGGGCAATACTCTTAAGGGATTTATCTCAAAAGGTGCTTTATTCATATAACACACTTGTTATCTCTAGAACTATTTCGTATTTTTGCATGAAATATTCACAGATAG
>OU015497.1:31020369-31025369 GCA_907164885.2 Dolomedes plantarius
CTTAGGTACATCTCCATATAAGTATTCTTTCTGTGGGATTTTTCAATTGTTCATACTGCTGCTGTACGGTTTTTGACTTTTTCTTTTTATAGTTTTTAAAAATCAATCTTTAATATATATATATATATATATATATATATAAATTGTAATATCTTAAATATTATGCCCTCCATTCTAGCATTTAAATTCCCTTTCCTAAATTCAATCCCCAGTGATATTAAATTATCGCTTTAAAACCCTTAGCCACAGAACTTCTCAAGAATCTTATGCCTTTGTATTTCTATACGCGTAAATGTCCCAATTCAGGACTGGGTTAGCATCGCGAGCCCCTATATCTGCTGACCCTACAAATAATAGTCACATGTTCCTCTCGCCTCTCCGGTTTAATGTTGAAAGTTGATATTATTCCGAGCCGTTCTTCTGAAATGAACGGGTGTACTTTTGTCGCTCTAATAAACGATTCCGCCCGACTGCTTCCAAATTTAATTTCTATTCCTTTCAGGCTGAGTCTAACTCCAGCCATGTAAATATGAGCAAGTTTCCCCTTTCAGGTTATAATTTAAAGACGTGATGTAATGGGTATATTACATATGTGTGTGTGTGTGTGTGTGTCTGTGTGTTTGTTTATGTATTTTTCTCTGTTATTTGATTTCGTTTAGAAGAGAATGTGTTTGTCATGAGTTCCTCTTGATCCTTTTTTTCTCTCCTGGCTTCGAGATATGTAATATCTTTTTATATGTTCTTGTTGTATCGTGTAGAATGTTTCCCATTTTATGTATGAAAGATGCACATGCAAGATACGGTTCTTAAAATATAAAACGGGTGTTTTAATGTTCCCTGTGATATGAATAAATATGCTTAAGAGTTAAAATTTGTTAAAGATTAAGGAATGGAATGTCCCGCTCTTAAAATGGAAAGAATTATACTTAAGCCTTATTGCAACAAAGATATCACGTTAAGTTCGCTTTGGCACTATTAGAAAACAAGGTCAGTGGCGTAGCGAGGGAAGGGGGTCTATCATGTCCCGGGCGCCACTCGCAGAATGGTCAAAGCAAGATTTTCTGGAAAATTTCAATTTGGGGCGCCAAAAAGGTATCGTGCCCCGGCGGGCAGTTATGCCCGATACGCCACTGAACAATGTGGATAGTTAGAAGTTAGATTAATCAGATAGATAATTATGAGTTCTATATCTGCTTCATTTGAGAAACCTTGGGCTTCAGATATCATAATTTTACAACTCACAATATTTCTTTCTGTCACATACAGATCACACATACACACGCACGCTGTAACAAAGGATATACGCGACCAATTGCGAACAGAATGGCGGAAATAAGCTGTAAACTAACAAGCTTAAGAATATTCTTTTAGTATTTCTGTAACCTTTTTTTTTCAATTCCTACTATTAGTTCACACTCTCTCTATATATATCTTGTTCAAATTTTCAATCGTTAATAAAAGTACTTTTTATTCATCCACTCAAGTTCAAATACATTTTTTTTAAACTTGTAGTGGATGACACTTGATGTTAATACAGTTTTTTCAAATATTAATTCATTAATTAAATTTAATTAATCATTCAATTCCTACTATTAGTTCCCACTCTCTCTATATATATCTTGTTCAAATTTTCAATCGTTAATAAAAGTACTTTTTATTCATCCACTCAAGTTCAAATACATTTTTTTAAACTTGTAGTGGATGGCACTTGATGTTAATACAGTTTTTTTCAAATATTAATTCATTAATTAAATTTAATTAATCAGTTTTAGTTTTAGACCTAGAGCGTCTCTTGCTCTTGAATAGTAATTTCCCTCTTGTGGCTGTGTAAACGGTAGCACTGCGGTATCGCGGGCTTCTCCAGTCCTGTACGTTGCGAGATCGAATCCCCAACCTGACAACCTTTTTTTCTCTCTCTTTCCCCCCCTCCTAATCTCGCACAGTAGGCAAGGTTCTGGCAGGCAATCCTTTTTTTCAATTCCTACTATTAGTTCACACTCAAATTTTTCTTTGTTGATCTAAGTAGGAATTGACTTTAAAATTTTTTTTTATATATTACTTTTTAATAATAATCAATCAATGTCTTGAATAAACAGTTACCGACAGCACAGAGGAATAAAAGGTTCTTCCTCCTTCAGTGATGTACATAGATTGCGGACAGTATTGTCTTCAGCAAAGCAGAAAAGTATCTGAACAAAATTTTGCGCAGATTATCTAGCGAGTATTTCTAAAGAAAAATCAGTCTCAAGTACGAAAAAAAAAAAATATGAACTTAAAAACTTGTCTGTCTCAGGGAAAATAATTGTTCGTTATTTTGTCGTTATTTAAAACAAGTTCTGTGCTTCAGGAAACTAGGATGATGTATATTAAAGAGTTTTTATTTTTATTCTAGCCGGGCTTTACTGTATACAATACTGCACTCTGGCTTTAAATACGCTCTGCCAATTAAATAGACGCAAATTATGTTTCAAGCTATTGAAATAAAGCCAAAACTTTTTACGATGGGAGAACTAAGATTTAAAAAAGAAGGTTAGATCGAGAGATGTAGTTAAGCGAAGAAAAATGATCAGTTCCTTCTGCCTGAGTTAGAAAAGTATTCCGTTTCTCTGGACACCCACGATGCAAAAACAAACACTGAGAGGAATGGGAGTATCAGATTCCATATGCTGGCAGACAAGCCGGCTGCATCGTCGGTGTCTTCTTGTAGGACCGTCATTCTTAATTTGATTTTCTTTTACTTCTTCGTTTTTTATTTCGAAATGCATGATAAAAGGCTCAACTGATATGTAAAGGCAGGTAACTGACATAAGACGGGGTTACGACCCGATAAACCCACCATAAGTCTGGACCAACTAGACCCGAATCTGCATTTTGGTACGAGATAGGAGAGAAAAAAAATTACGTATGGTCAAAAAAATTTTTTTAAATCTCCCTTCCATACACTATTATCCGCTTCCAAGTTCCTTAAAAACGAATAAGTTGTTTTAAATAACGAGCCAGTATTTTCGTTAAGACTTACTAGCATTTTTTTTTTGTTTACCCAAACCAAAATTTTTCTTTCAGACTCTCATTTATCTACTCTCATTTAATCCCGAACGTTTAAAATCGACAGAACGCTGTAGCACGGCCTAACCGTTAACGAGCTCAAAACACTTACATGAGATTTCAGGCGGACGAAAGCATTTGCCACAAGTCTTTTGTTGTAATGAAGTGCAGAAAATATGCAATTTATTGGATGCAGTACTAAAAGCGATATAACATCATGCTTGTTTCTGTACTTACCATTATCGAACTCTGGACGTGCACCTTGACTGTTTGAAGAATTCGCAAGAGAAGTCATTCGGAAGATAAGATTCTTTTGCGTAGCCGAAATGATCTTGTGTAGGGGGTCATCAGCCTAAGGGCTTGTTCACATAGGAGTCCGTTGCGTTGCGTTAAGGAAAAGATGACGTTGAGACGAAAAGAAACCAATCATATGCCTCCAAACGATTAGCAATGAAATTTTTAACGCCTATGATTGGTTTCTTTTCGTCTCAACGTCATCTTTTCCTTAACGAAACGCAACGGACTCCTATGTGAACAGGCCCTTAAGGATCCAGGGTCATATTAAAAATTCGAAAGTTAACTCAGGTTACGGGTCAGTCTAATGAGTAAAAACCCTTACACATTTAGTATGAATTCTAGTTTGCTATTTTTATTGCTTATTTTCAATCTCGGGAATAAATACTAACGTCGGGAACAATAATTAGTTTAAAACCCGCTACATTTTAATTTCGTTTCCGTGAAAGTTGTTAAGTTTTGCAGTTACACTCAACGAATTACTCATTTATAAGAGTAACGATGTGTTTAGGGATAAACAAGTACAGTGAAAATTTTCCACTTTCCCTCGTCAGGTTGCGGTCTTTTTTCTCTCTCCGTACTGCGGGCGATTAGCCTTATTTAAGAACTTTTTCGAATTTTAATCCCATTTCAACTAAAGATGCCGTAAACTGATATAGCAGTCAAACAACGGCTCACAGGACACCGATTGAAAACCCTTCTTCTAGTGGTTGGGGGCTCTAAAGTCTGGAACTCGTGGGTTCGATCCACATTCCTAGCAAGGGGTCGTTGCACATTAACCTTTTCCTTGCGGGGTGGGTTAGCATGTATCTCAAGAATAAATAAATATATATATATATATATTTATGTGTGTGTGTGTGTGTAGTAAAAAATAATATTTATATTAATAATCTGACTTCTCCGTGTTCCTGTAAAACATAATTTATTCGATTTCTAAAGATGATGCAATAGCTCATAAAGTTTGCAGTATTTAATCCCTTCGTTCCCCTGTAGACAGAGAAAAATCCTCAAAGACTTAAGAGAAGCCCTGTCTAGGGAGACTGAGCCGATAAGAATCATCGGACACGCCCTAGTCCATGACGTAACATAGCGTCATAGGGATTAGCCGTTCCAGCACCTCTTCTGTATTTTCCCGATATAAAAATTTGAACACGGCTGAAAGCCGGGCCTTTCTTCTGATATTGTTTGTAACATATCATATGTCACACGGTCTAGCTCCCTCCCTATTTCCCATTCTAATGGTGCATATACATTGGTGCAGAGTTCTCTGCTTGTGCCTTGGGGAATCCAGTGATTGATGTTCACTCCGTACTCTGTATATGCGTGGATCGCCTTCCCTCGCGGTCCGGATGCATAGCATCAAAGGACCCGGGGTCCCGGGGTCAAATGGTGAAAATGGGGGCGGGGGACACTAGATCAAGAAACACGAGGGACCTTGGGGGCTTACCGTGACTAATGTGACTAATGTTACCGTGACTAATGTGATGACAGGAGTCGGGGGTCTGCATGCAGAGAACTCTGCACCAATGTATATGCACCATAAAGAGGGAAACGGAAAAATGGGCTCCGTATACTAAAGGTTAAACTATAATTAATAGCTCAATACTGGTAATTTATTTAGTACGAGAGTTACGCCAGGGTCATCAATTCCTCTACCTTCC
>OU015497.1:31027869-31077869 GCA_907164885.2 Dolomedes plantarius
TAATTTTGAGTTCCTTCACGTAGGTCGTGTTTAGAGTTCCAATTGATGTACTATTGCGTGTTCGCAGTAGGGGACTGTTCGAATTGGTAATTGAATCTCCTTTTAACGAAAATATAATATTTCTAATTTTAAGGTACTACTGTTTTTAACTTTTCCTTTATCATGGTATATGCATTCCCAGCCTTAGAAACCTTAACATGTTAGTTATTTGTAACTTTGATAAGAACTTGCGGGTAATCGTGTTCCATAAATTTCTTCGTGCTGAGCGTAACAAAAAATCAAATTTTATATTGAGTCTGCATGCAAATATAAACTTATATTTTCATGCATAAACTTTACACTGGCACTTGGAGGTTTTTTTTTTATCTCAAGAAAACAACTGACGATTTAGCTCGTGATGCCTTTTAGGAATCATTACTATTTACGTTACAGATACGACTAATGAAACTCGCTCTTATGCATTTTAAGGCAAATCATATATCTATCTATCTATCTATCTATCTATCTATCTATCTATATATATATATATATATATATATATATATATATATATATATATATATATATGTAATAAATTAAATATTATGCCCTCCATTATAGCATTTAAATTCCCTTTCCTAAATACAATCCCCAGTAACATTACTTTATCGCTTTAAAACCCATAGCAACAGAACTTCCCATAAAGTGCATGCCTTGCATATCTACACGTGTATACGTCTGGAGAAAGGCGTGGGTTCACATCGCCAGCCCCAATATTCTGCTGACCGTACAAAGTAACAGCCACATGTTTTGTCGCCTCTCGCGCTTAAGGTTGAAAGGTGGTATCTTCGCTTCCGAGCATCTGACATGGATGGACGTACATTTTATCGCTCTAATGAAACGATTCGACCCTACTGCTTCAAAATTTTAATTCCTTTCAGGCTGAGTCTAGCTCCAGGCATGTAAATATGAGCTAGTTTCCCTTTTCAGGTTGTATTTTAAGAACGAGATGTAATGGATATATTACACACCCACACCCACACACCCACACACACACACACACACACACACACACACACACACGCACACACACACACACACACACACACACACACACACACACATATATATATATATATATATATATATATATATATATATATATATATTCAATGCGGCAGAGGATTTCGTGGACTATATCCTTACCCCCATAGTACACCGTAGCTTTGCTAGCCATTCTATTATGGGAGCACCATATAGGCGGACTAGCATTACCCCTATGAAGGGAGGACACAAACGGAGGCTTTTTTAGTGGCGTAACGCCAGGATTCGATCCGAGCACCCTGAACCAGCGCGCTGTATCACAGGGCCACCACAAGCCCAGGCAAATCAAATATAATTGTAAATATTAATATGTATATATTTTCTGTTTGGAAAATTACTGTTAAAATTATACTGTTAATTGCACCCTAAAAAGTGATATTAAAGTTTATTAAGTATTAAAAAGTGAAAAAAAAATGCATAAATATTCTGCTTTGAATTATTTCATGGACGTTAAAACTACATGAACAAATATTTCATCTCATTACTGTGATGGAAATCTTATATTCCAAGCCTCGTTTTAAAAAGAATGTTTTTAGTGTGCTGTTATAGTTCCCAGCCAGTACAAAAGTCCTAAATTTATATATACGGTCTTGTAGTTGCAATTGCATCCAGCTTGAATGAACTAAATATCAGTTATTTTCTTTTTGTGTGGTTGTAAATTTTACTGTCCCTCACGTTTTAGATATAATTTAACATAACTGACGTCTATATAGTTCTTAGATGATAAAAATTGCATGAAATACCCTTTAGTAAGAGTAACTACTACATATTTATTTTAGGAAGCACAGATCTAGACTCCCCTTCCCCTTCCAATTTACGTCTTTGCCTATTTTTAGCTGAGACTTTAACATTTTTTCGCAAATGTCTTGAACAAAGTAATTTTCTTAGCAGTTCAGTTTTTTGCAGTATATTACAGGATAAACATTTGGAAGAATTTTATACAGGGTTTGTCCAGAAAGTTATGAGACTTTATTTTTAGGCCCAAGCAGAAGGTCAAAGGGGTAGAGTTTGCGGGAGATACGGATGGTGGGGGTTGTCAGCTACAGAGTCTGGAAGAGGTCAGTTGGCCTTGAGCCTTTGCAGCGGACGGATCGCTCTTGAAGCAGACATGTGTTTGAAAGTGGCGTTAGGTTTTCAGAATGCAGCGGGATGTCGAGTAGCAATATGTCATAAAGTTTTGTGTAAAACTAAACGAATTGGCAACTGAAACGCTTGCCATGTTACAAGAAACTTACGGTAGGAATTCTTTGTCCAAGGGTCAAGTGTTTAGGTGGCACAAAGCCTTCAAAGACGGAAGAGAGGACGTCGATGACGAACAACCCGCTGGGTGTCCATCAAGTTCTCGAACTTCAGACAATGTGGCTAAAATTAAAGCGCTTTTGCACTATGCTAGTCGGATGAGTGTTTGAATGACTGCGGAGACGTTGGGACTTACAAAAGGTTGAGGAATCGAATCGCGCGCGTCCGCCCTGAGCTCACAAACAATTGGATTCTGCACCACGATAACACGCCGGTCCACACATCCTTTAAAGTTTTGTCAGTTTCTGGCAAAACACAACGTCGCAGCGCTGTCCCAACCACCGTATAGCCCTGATCTGTCACCGATGGACTTTTTTCTGTTCCTTCGGTTAAAATCCAGCTTAAAAGATCATCGTTTTGACAGTCCGAAGAACTTGCAGAAAAACGTAACTTGCGTTCTGAACAGTATTCCAGTTGAAGACTTCCAGGCGGGCATCAATGGGTGGTAGAGTCGTTGGCAAAGGTATATTAATGCAGGAGGATGCTATTTTGAAGAATATTAAGTGTCTGTAAAATTATCTTCAAATAAACGAATTTTATGAAATCAATCTCATCACTTTCTGGACAGACCCTATACCCACAACTTTTACCAATCGTATACTTAGGAATTCCTTGGCGTTTATTAAACAGGTATATAGTTATAATAGTTTAAAGTTTTTGAGAAATGAAGGTCGATAACAGAAAGGGAGACTATTTCAACGAAAAAAATGTGTATTACCTTTAAAACTTGAAATTCCTAAATAATCAATATAACATTAAAAATTTTTAAATTAAGATTGTCGCATGATAAAATTTTTAAGATATAGGCAAACAAATTTGTATCAGCGTCCAATTATAGCTTGATTTTTCTTCCAGATGGCTTTTAATTAGACAGCCAACCTATTAATTATAAAAATTGCGATTAAATAAAGGTAACATATCGTCAACGACATATTGTATGGCAGCTAATTCTGAACTGTGTTTACAAGAGTAATTAGTTTATGTGATAAGCTTTATTCTTAATTAAACAACCTACGACTAAATGAATATGTCTTCTTTAATCTTTCTCGACAATGTTTGCTGAATTATAAATTAACCATAATCCCACTCACACCAAATTTAATTAAGAATAAGGAAAGTTAATTTGACAAATTTAATTAAATGCTTAGTTTAATTTTCTTTTAAGACTTCGAACTCGAAATTTAGTGTGTAGTACTTAAGATATTATTGATTAAGGCTCAGGTAAAGTATTAATTTATTTGACTGGTTTATAAACGGTTCAAGGTTTTCGTGAAAATAATAACTATTGCTATCGTAATAGTTAAATTTGCTTAGTAAAATATGTATAACAGTGCATTATGTAAGCCTCTTATTAGAGGAAATTTTATACAAATGTAATTTTACCATTAAGTACTCTAAAAGTTTCGCCACAATTTGTGGAGGATGTTAGTTCTTTAGTTGGAGGTCAGCCATCATTAAAAATTTAAAGTAAATCTGTTTTGAATTCTGTTCCTTCCACCATCCTTTTTGTCTAGGCTATGATGAGTAGACCATACTATGGGTTAAACCAGGGGTTCCCAACAGGGCCCGATTTAGAAAATTCTTGACTATAGGCACAACTCGGGATGGGGGCCCCCTAACACTGATGCGGGCGTAAAATTTCCAGAATTGACACACACAAAAAATAGTCATGAATCATTGTGAAAGTACCATTTTACCAAGAATTGGCTATTTGAAGCGTAGAAGCCTAGAGCATTATCAAATAACAAAAGGCATTACAACATATTAACTTCATCATTAAAACACCAATACAATGCAACCAGAAAAACTTATTAATCCCTTATATACACTATAACATACATATGATGAACTATACGTATAACTATACATATGACGAACCAATCAATCAATCAAATTTGAATGGATATATATATATATAAAAAAAATGCTATTAAGAAAGGTAAAATAAAAAAAAATTGAATTGGAATTTTTTCTTTTTTCCTTTTAAAATTAAAATTATTTTGGTGCCCACCAACATTCGGGGGCCCCTAGGTTCGGGACTACCGGGCCTAATGGAAAATCAGGGCCTGGTTCCCAACCTTTTTCCTACATGGACCCCTTTTAAAAGAATGATTTTCTTCATCGACCCCCCTCACATTTTTTCTCTATGATATACAGCATACAACATAATTATAATACTAATAATTGCACATAAAACACTTAAAGATAACAATTTGACTAAGAATATAAACACAAAATTAGAAAAAGGGGTTCATTATTTTTGTACTACTTTCATTTTTAATTTCACAAGTATAAACAAGATTTCAGAAACACAGATTGTAATTGCACAAAAGTTCGATTTTAATTAATGTGGTGGTCGTTTTTGATGCATTAATACAATTTTTTTAATGTTTGGCCTGAAATTTCTTATCATTATATAGTCACAATAACTAACATATAGAATATAAATATATATTTATACATATTAAATCGGATATTATTATCTAATAGTTACATTCCTAAAAAATTAAATTAAATTTTAAAACAGAAAAATTTATTATCGACCCCCAATAGACCCCTTGAATACTATAGACCATTTTTAAACTTCCATCGACCCCCAAGGGGTCCACCTTCACCCCGTTGGAGATCGCTGAGTTAAACCTATGTCCATTGCTACTGTCTATGATGGAAATGCCCTTTGATGCCTTTATCGATGTCTCTTTGTATAAGTGACCTCTTCTAAAACAATTTAACTATTGTTATGCCATATAAATTTGTGAATAACTGCTTGTAAGTAGGAAATATATATAACTATAACTCTCGTGTTACGAAAGATGACCGTTGTGCTCCAAAATAATCAACCAACCAACCAGTAACTGTTACACCCATAGAACACTATTCTAGTATTTATTTTCTACTTCTGTTTTGAGCTCTTTATTTATTGCTCTAAAATATTCAAAGCTAGCAAAATATTAATCGGGTTACTAATTTTAACGTTACTAATTTAAACTTTTCTTTGGAGTTATGATGCAATAGCCCCTAAAGTATAACAAGAAAGCTTGCAAAATTAAAGAAATGCAAAATTATTCCTAAGGAGTTCATTAGCCCGAAATGTAAATATGAAATAATGTCATAGTATTGAGCTTTATTGCAAATTATTACGTGTTTTTTAACGTTTGAACGTAGGGTTACGGTCCTCCATCACGGTCCTTCGGAAAGCAAAATTTCAGACGCTAAAACCGTCCGTCCATCCGTTCTTGCGAGTTATATATTTGACAGCGTGCCAAACCCAGTCTGTATCGCTTCGACAAGCAGTAAACAGTTAAACAGAAAAGTGCCAAAAAGCGTTAAAATTTTGACATACATATATGTAGCAAATGACCGGAATGGTCATCTCCTGAAAATACTGCAAACATCATGGCCGGAAAATAATAAAGTCAGCTTCAGGAACAAAAGGATTTATTTACGAATAATGCAGCACATCTTAACTTGCTCGAAACCAGCCTTGTGTCTAAATCGTAGTGCGCGAAAATAGAATTAGGTAAAAGAGAGGTTGCCAGAATTGGCGGAGAAAGTTAGTAGGGAAAGGCGAAGCATCTCGCCAAGGAGTCGGAACGGTTACCAGATGAGAAAGGAAGTTTCAGAAAGGGCGATTATCGGTTATTAATAATATTATCACATGTATATATATGTACATACATACATATGTATATAGATACATATATACATAACACATACATAAAAAGAGGTAAGCAACGATAAGTAATCCTACGTTAATAACCCGCGGTAGTTTCGTTAGAAGAGACTACCTGAATTATTTATTTATTTATTTATTTTAAACATTAAGAACACGTGATCACACGATCATACGCATATCAAGGGTAAAAAGTGCCTAGGTGCAAACTGTAAACTCTGTGCCCCCATTTTCAAATGAATACAAACTAGAGCCTTTTTTTTAATGCTTAGGGATGGGGGTGGGAAGGGAATTGGACTATTATCTGTTTATCCTTTGTACTTGCCCTTACGGTCAAAAAATTCCCATCAGTGCCTCCCCATCGCTTCACTTTAGCTCCCAGCTCGAAATTCGAATCTGAAATCAGATGAGTTAGCCGGAGGGACGTTCTTCCTATAAAACACTACAAAGCCTCGCGAAGGATTTTCCAGAATAACTTCATGGTAACGCTGTATAAATATTATAGTGTAAAAAAGATGATCATTATGTCAATAAATCACCATAAATATTCCCTCAACAAAATTTCCGAATATCTCTGAATGGTTTACTCGATTATCTATGTATGAAATGTATTTACTTATATTAAAGCCTCGCGAAGGATTTTCCAGAATTACTTCATGGTAACGCTATATAAATATTTTAGTGTAAGAAAGATGATCATTATGTCAATAAATCACCATAAATATTCCCTCAACAAAATTTCCAAATATATCTGAATGGTTTACTCGATTATCTATGTATGAAATGTATTTACTTATATTAAAGCCTCGCGAAGGATTTTCCAGAATTACTTCATGGTAACGCTATATAAATATTTTAGTGTAAGAAAGATGATCATTATGTCAATAAATCACCATAAATATTCCCTCAACAAAATTTCCAAATATCTCTGAATGGTTTACTCGATTATCTATGTATGAAATGTATTTACTTATATTAAAGCCTCGCGAAGGATTTTCCAGAATTACTTCATGGTAACGCTGTATAAATATTTTAGTGTAAAAAAGATGATCATTATGTCAATAAATCACCATAAATATTCCCTCAACAAAATTTCCAAATATCTCTGAATGGTTTATGTAAATGGCATGCATGGTGCCTGAATAAATTGAGCGTGGACTGTATATTAAAAAACAAAAACAACAGTTTATTGAAAAAAGAGAATGCGCTATGACGCGCTGCAAATGCCTTGGCGGCAGGTAAACAATTATATAAATGCGCTATGACGCGCTGCAAGTGCCTTGACGGCTGAACAACAATAATAAGCTTGCGCTAAGACGCGCTGTGAGTGCCTTGGAGGCGTATCGACAACTGAATAGTACATGGGGTAGGGCGACAGAGGGAGCCCTTATTGCGGGGGTGGTCAGGAAGCGCCATGAGAGAAGACAGGTGGCGCCAACATCCCGCCCCACGTTGAAATAACATTTCAAAACAATACAAATATAAATTGAAAAAAAATAATAAAGAACAATTCTTATACAAAAGTACACAAAATGAACTTACACTAAAATACACAAAATAAACTTATACTAAAATACACAAAATGAAATATTTTAAATTTTGTTATCTTCGAATGGTAAGATTGCGATTTTTGACACTGCTAATAAAGCATACAAAAATACATACATAAATTTTGCTAAAAAGGCCCTTCCTTTGATACTTATACTTGATTGAAAACGGACCACAAAAATCTATACCAGTAACATTGAAAGGATGCGTTTGGGTTACGCGTTCTTGGGGTAAACTTCCCATAATTTGTTGAGCAGTAGTTGGTTTCACTTTGAAACAAACGACACATTCGTGCACAATTTTTCTGCACAGATTTCTGCCATTTAACGGCCAAAACATTTTTCTTATGGTATAAAGCAAAGATTGCGGGCCTAAGTGAAGATGTTTTCTGTGAAAATGACTAATTATTAATTTTGTTAATTTCTGCTTAGCAGGCAAAACAATAGGGAATTTTTCATCATAGGTTAAATCTGCATGATGAAGACGTCCACCTACACGAAGAATTTGATTTTCATCAAGAAATGGATTGAGGCTTTTAAGTTTACTATTTGGGGGAATAGGTTTCCCTTTCTTTAAGTTTCCAACTTCATCATGAAATTCTATCTCTTGGACAGACTTTATAAGAAACTGCTGGGCAACATCCTTTTCAGAAGCAGAGAGGGGACCAGAATGTTTCTCTCTAGGGTGTTGGGCATTGAAGCAAAATCTGAAAACAAAACTTAAAACACGTAGATTAGTATTAAAATTATTGCTTAAGTTTATAATAGAATGAGTTAAGTTGTTATCAGATGTAAGCAATAGAGTCTGGTTTGAAGTTGACTTTAGTTCTGAAATAAATTCCTCTGATGAGGAGACTTTAGCAGAGTCACTGTTCTGTTCACAAGGGGAAAAGTTCTCATCATGTAGAAAAGTGGGTCCAATCCACCATATGTCATTGTAATAAGAGTTAGGGTTGATGCCTCTCGAAATCAGGTCAGCCGGGTTGTCTGTAGAGCGAACGTGACACCACTGATATCCTTCGGTAGCTTGTTGGATCTGCGATACGCGATTGCTGATGAAGGTCTTCAGGAGATGAGGAGATGTTCTAATCCAGGCTAAAGTAATTGTTGAATCTGACCACAGAACAACTCTTTGAAATGTCATCTTTATGGAATGAATCAATTTGCGAACTAATTTCGACAGAAGCAATGCTGCACACAATTCGAGTCTGGGAATGCTGATTGATTTCAGTGGAGCTACTCTTGATTTACTGCACAATATCTTGACATTAACTTGATTTGAATATGATACTGATCTTACATACACAACAGCTCCATAAGCCATGTTTGAAGCATCAGCAAAGCCATGTAACTCCAGTACCTTTACATCATCACAGGAAAGATATCTGTCAACTCTTATGGTTTTAACTGTGTTCAACTCAGATAACAAACATTTCCATTTTAAAGCTTCACTTTCAGGTAAGGGGTCATCCCAATTCAGTTTCAACAGCCAAAGTTGCTGCATGAACATTTTTGCCTTAGTAACAAAAGGTCCTAAGAATCCTAGTGGATCGAACAATTTGGCTATATGAGATAGAACAGTGCGTTTAGTGCAAGTAGTGGATGGGCTACTTGCAGGAGACACAGAAAATGTAAATATGTCACATTTGGGATCCCAGGAAAGTCCTAAAGTCTTCACCTTTACTTCTGGAGAGTCATGAAATACATATTCCTTGGTTTCGTGTGCTACAGAGTTGATCAGAGACTGTTCATTAGAAGCCCACTTATGAAGCTTCATACCACCTGAGAGTAACAATTCAACTAACTCTCTCTGTAAAGCTGAGGCAGACGCTATATCAGTTGCGCCGGAGAGGATGTCATCAACATAAAAATCGGCGTGTACAACTGGGGCAGCAATAGGAAATCTTTCAGCTTCATCAAGCGCTAATTGCTTGAGTGTTCTAGTTGCGAGATACGGAGCACTTGTTGTGCCATAGGTAACAGTACATAACTTATAAATTTTTACGGGCCCATTAGGGCAGTCCTTCCAAACGATGCGTTGGAGGTCTCTCTGGGATGGATCGATAAAAATCATCCTGTACATTTTCTCTATATCTGCAACAAATGCGATGCGGTGTTTCCGAAACCTCAATAGTATAGAGAAGAGATCTTCTTGAATTACACCACCGTTCATTTGGAGTGAATTTAGTGAACTGCCATTCGAAGAAGGGGCCGAGGCGTTGTAAACAACTCTTAATTTGGTAGTGGTTTTTTCTGGGCGAAAAACACTGTGATGAGGAATGTAGTATGTAATTGGAGGTTCATAAGTTTCCTCGACAATTTCTATGTGCCCTAAAGCAATATATTCCTGCATAAATTGCACATATAAATCTCTTAGTTGAGGTTGTCTTGATAATCTATTCCAAAGTGCATTCAGTTTCTTGATAGCTGCGTCTTTGGATTCACCCAATATCCCAGGATCATATTTCAGCGGCATTTGGACAATGTATTTTCCTGTTTCATGCCTCTTATGCGTCTTTTGAAAGTGGTCTTCGCAAAACAATTCTTCATTTGATTTAATATATTTTCCTTCGACCGAATCTAGTTCCCAAAATTTGATCATTAATTGATCAAGGTTTTCTTGTTCTGTTAGTAGCAAACAGTGTGGTGTAGGTCGAGAACAAGGTATGTTTCCTGAAACTATATACCCAAATGCGGAGTTTTGCAATAGTATGGAGTCACTAATTTGAATTTGATCTCCCTTTAAAATTCTAAAGAACAGTTCCGCACCAATTAACATTTGTATTTTAGAAGGTTTATAGAAGTTAATATCTGCGAGTTCAATGTTATCTGGAAATTGAAGTTTTGATACATCTAAAACTGTGGACGGAATCAAAGATGTGATTTTCGGAACAAGCATAAAATGGGTATCATACTCAAATTCTTCATTTTTATTTGATATAACACCATGAATTTGGTGCTTAATGGATTGTGAATTATCATTAATTCCTATAATCGAAGAGTGAGCTCTCTCCTTTTTTAAACCAAGTGCAGATGCGCATTCAAAGGTTATCAAATTTGCTTGGCTACCGCAATCCAGAATTGCCTTGATTTTATTTCTTTCCCCGAACTTATTTTTAACAAACACTTCAGCAGTTGCGAGCAAAATCGTAGAACGCTGAATTGATCCGTGCGTTGAGTGGAGAGACATGGCTTCCTCCCCCTCACTCGGGTTCAAAACATTCCTCTCGCCTGGCGAGGGGACTGGGGTCAAGAGTTCAACTGGGGAAAGAGACTGAGAGGGTTTCGAAAATTCCTCCCCACCCCGACACAGCAAAGAATTGTGACGTTTCAAGCAGAATCTGCATGTATGCTGGGATCTGCAAGATGCGACTGAATGTTTTCCGAAGCAATTAATGCATAGCGAATGCTTTTTAACAAGGTCAAATCTTTGTAAAGCAGTTAATTTCAAAAAAGACTCACACTTGTAAATTGGATGATTTGCCTTGCATGAAATACATAAATTGTTGGAACCATTAGATTTGATGAAAAAGTTTCTAGATTGACTGTTGCGATCTTGATAAATCTTAGGCTTCACAGAAGTGTTTTTCTTAATGTTTTCTAACATTTGAGACCGCTTTTCTAAGTACAGAAGTAAATCGTCAAGTTTAGGCACTTCGTTTGAACTTATGCTTAATTCATATTGTTTGCGAGTCTCCTTATCCAGTTTTTTCAAAACAATATTTAAGATTAAAGCATCGGACAGATTATTTCTGTCGAATTCTAATACTTTTAATGCGCGAATGTTTTTCTTTACATTATCTATAAGGCTTCGCAAATGTTTAGCAGAATCGTGCGTAATGTTTTCTGCTTCCAAAATTGCATTGATGTGAATTTCTACTATAGCTCGGGTATTCTCATATCTCTCATCTAAAGCATGAAATAACGATGAAAATGTATCATCTGGCGTTTGTAAGTTCTTTGCTTCGCCTGTTAAAGCAGCATTTAAATAGTGTAATTTCTGTGCTGGTAAAAGATGTTCATTTGACGCAATAATATTGTTAAACTGTGTTTTAAATGAACTCCATTCTTCATACTTTCCGGAGAATTTCGGAAGTGGAATCTCCGGGAGTTTTATGTTAGTTGTTATATTCTGAACAGTAGAATTCGAACGAGGAATTGCTGAAACGTTACTTAATTTTTTAATTTGTGATTGTAACTTGAACTTAATTCTAATTATGTTATCGTTGTACTCCTCACTTGCATTAATTTCGAATTCATAATCATTTGGAACCGATATTAAATCTTCTATACTCGCATTGAGTGATTTTAAAGATTCTTCCTTATTATTTAACTGCTCTAATATTTCTTTAAATTCATCAACTTCTTTATTTTCAGAAACAATTAAATTTTCAATTTTAGTAATTATTTTGGTTACACTTGTTCTTATAGAAGCTCGTTTTTTCTTACATTTTTCAAGTTCATCCATTTTTTTTATGTAATGATTACACTAAATACAAAATTCAAAGAATGTCCTACCTTGTTCTTGGGCGTGGTTGGCGCTGATAGGTGTTATTCAATAGGAAGATTTCACACGAACTGAGATACAAAGTTAATCCAAACTTGTTGTGGGACTTTCAACACAAACTTAATAGTAGAGTTGGTATTCCAAACTCATACATTCACTGAATAGGCTCCGTGAAGATCGGACCAGAATGTAAATGGCATGCATGGTGCCTGAATAAATTGAGCGTGGACTGTATATTAAAAAACAAAAACAACAGTTTATTGAAAAAAGAGAATGCGCTATGACGCGCTGCAAATGCCTTGGCGGCAGATAAACAATTATATAAATGCGCTATGACGCGCTGCAAGTGCCTTGACGGCTGAACAACAATAATAAGCTTGCGCTAAGACGCGCTGTGAGTGCCTTGGAGGCGTATCGACAACTGAATAGTACATGGGGTAGGGCGACAGAGGGAGCCCTTATTGCGGGGGTGGTCAGGAAGCGCCATGAGAGAAGACAGGTGGCGCCAACAGTTTACTCGATTATCTATGTATGAAATGTATTTACTTATATTAAAGCCTCGCGAAGGATTTTCCAGAATTACTTCATGGTAACGCTGTATAAATATTTTAGTGTAAAAAAGATGATCATTATGTCAATAAATCACCATAAATATTCCATCAACAAAATTTCCAAATATCTCTGAATGGTTTACTCGATTATCTATGTATGAAATGTATTTACTTATATTAAAGCCTCGCGAAGGATTTTCCAGAATTACTTCATGGTAACGCTGTATAAATATTTTAGTGTAAAAAAGATGATCATTATGTCAATAAATCACCATAAATATTCCCTCAACAAAATTTCCAAATATCTCTGAATGGTTTACTCGATTATCTATGTATGAAATGTATTTACTTATATTAAAGCCTCGCGAAGGATTTTCCAGAATTACTTCATGGTAACGCTGTATAAATATTTTAGTGTAAAAAAGATGATCATTATGTCAATAAATCACCATAAATATTCCCTCAACAAAATTTCCAAATATCTCTGAATGGTTTACTCGATTATCTATGTATGAAATGTATTTACTTATATTAAAGCCTCGCGAAGGATTTTCCAGAATTACTTCATGGTAACGCTGTATAAATATTTTAGTGTAAAAAAGATGATCATTATGTCAATAAATCACCATAAATATTCCCTCAACAAAATTTCCAAATATCTCTGAATGGTTTACTCGATTATCTATGTATGAAATGTATTTACTTATATTAAAGCCTCGCGAAGGATTTTCCAGAATTACTTCATGGTAACGCTATAAAAATATTTTAGTGTAAGAAAGATGATCATTATGTCAATAAATCACCATAAATATTCCCTCAACAAAATTTCCAAATATCTCTAAATGGTTTACTCGATTATCTATGTATGAAATGTATTTACTTATATTAAAGCCTCGCGAAGGATTTTCCAGAATTACTTCATGGTAACGCTATATAAATATTTTAGTGTAAGATTGATGATCATTATGTCAATAAATCACCATAAATATTCCCTCAACAAAATTTCCAAATATATCTGAATGGTTTACTCGATTATCTATGTATGAAATGTATTTACTTATATTAAAGCCTCGCGAAGGATTTTCCAGAATTACTTCATGGTAACGCTATAAAAATATTTTAGTGTAAGAAAGATGATCATTATGTCAATAAATCACCATAAATATTCCCTCAACAAAATTTCCAAATATCTCTAAATGGTTTACTCGATTATCTATGTATGAAATGTGTTAACTTATCAATATTAAAGCCTCGCGAAGGATTTTCCAGAATAACTTCATGGTAACGCTATATAAATATTTTAGTGTAAGAAAGATGATCATTATGTCAATAAATCCCTATAAATATTCCCTCAACAAAATTTCCAAATATATCTGACTGGTTTACTCGATTATCTATGTATGAAATGTATTTACTTATCAATATTAAAGCCTCGCGATGGATTTTCCAGATTAACTTCATGGTAACGCTATATAAATATTTTAGTGTAAGAAAGATGATCATTATGTCAATAAATTACCATAAATATTCCCTCAACAAAATTTCCAAATATATCTGAATGGTTTACTCGACTATCTATGTATGAAATGTATTTACTTATCAATATTAAAGTTGATTAAAATTACTACGCTTCTGCATAGAAACGTTGTCAAGGAAACAAAATTTTCAACTTAACTAAGAGGTGCTACTAAGGTTTCATTAAACCAGAATTTATTGCCCCTTGACATGAGATAACGGGACAGTGAACCAACTCCTGCTTTATATTACAAAACAAATTGGAGCTCACTCCACAAAAGTAAACAAATTATAACTCAGGATTTCTCACATACAATATGTCACGATAGCTACTTCCTGTCACATGGAACTCTTCCATGTATTTCCAATTTGCTTTTACGCTTAATTTGCTGGGCTGGACGCACGTTGATTTAACTCTGCTTTGCCAGTTTCGTTGAGTAGGCGGTCTCTGCTGTTAAGCGAGCTATGATTACTTCTGGCTTTTCCACTCCCCCAGTGAGATGTTTATCTTTTGGCTACTCGGGCCTTCCAAATTAATATGGCTCTAAAAAATTTTTTCATCCACGGTAAAAATCTGTACAAGGTTTGTAAAAAAGGTGCAACCGAAAATGGTGATTAAAAAGTGGACAGATGCTGGTATACTACAGAAGAATATAATGTAATACTCTAAATAATTATCTGTTAAAAGGAACAATTAAAATGTGTTTAATGTTTTATAGAATATATATACATACATTCATACATACATATATATATATATATATATATATATATATATATATATATATATATATATATATATATATATATATATGTATGTATGTATATGTATATATATATATATATATATATATATATATATATATATATATATATATATATATATACATATATACATATATACATACATATATATATATACTAGCTGAAAACCCGCGCTTCGCTACGGATTACATTCAAATTAAATACAACGGTCAATGTATGCAATTAATGCCAAAATATATATATATATATTTATAAAAAAATCGTAAGGGATATTTATTTTTTTTGGATAATATCCAATCGTCTGCTGCATTAGAAAGAAAAAGAATATCATTTTTGTCTATTTAGTTGTTATGCACGTGACGATAAATTTATTTAAAGTACCAGAAAAAGAAATCTCGTGATCAACATTTAATAAATAAAATTCTAGAAATTAATCTTTAAAAATTCACCAAAAATCAGAAAAATCAAGGTAAAGGTTCGAAAAAGATTTCATTTTGAAGGAATTTTTATGATCTTTCTCGTGATATAAATTTTATAATCCGCAATGTATTATTTTAAATGCAAACGTAAAAAAAGTTTAAAAAACAGCTTAAATATTTAATTTAAAAAAATCTAAGAAGAATTTTAGAAAAATCTTTCTTAGTGCACCCCTACACTATTAGAAGAATCGCCATGCAAAATTTCAGCCCTTTAGGTCCAGCGGTTTGGTCTGTGCGTTGTATGTCAGTCAGTCAGTGAATGAATGAATGAATGAATGAGTCAGTTACGGAACTGTTTTATATATATATATATATATATATATATATATATATATATATATATATATATATATATATATATATATATATATACATATATATGTATATGTATATATGTATATATGTATATAAATGTACGCAAACGTAAGGCAAGGGTACGTAAAGTTACGAAAGTTTGAGCTCTCATAGCGCTAGAAAATGTGGTTGTCCTACTTGTCCTTCAACTAGAAACATTAAAACGTATTTTCTAGTTTGTATATTTCATTAGGGTTTCTCGATCGGTTCTCGTAAGTTTTTCGCAGAATTTCTCTCTCGATGAAAACTTCAGAAACTAGATAAACTTTAGAACAGAAGTTGCCTAATTTACTGAAATTTCTAAACACTTCCCGGAGTTTCGAAAGTTCTTACTTTTATTTTGAAACTGCGAAACCATAAACAACTTGGAAATACAATGATGTTTCTGAGAAAATTTCGAAATCGCGTGGAGTCTAATCTGAGAAAGATGTTGAATTTTCGGAAATATCTCTCACAAAATGTAAGAAATCCCATACCAGGTGATTCGCCATTCATAGATCTGGTTTATTGAATTTCTCTTTTATATGCTGACCGAGTCCATGGAAACCTGATAGCGACTTAATTGGAATTATTCAGGCCAAGGTAGATAAAACGGTGGTAACACGTAAAAATTATGTCTTGGTGCATGTGATTGTTGTCCTTTTCATAGAGTCGAAGTTTCTCGTTAGAGAAACCCCAAAAGTAAGTTTGAGCTGACATGATGCTATATTTCAGCGTTTTCGTTGTTACTACATATCAGCAAGAGACAAATGATCGATTGTAATCGAAATGTCCATCATGGAAGGTTTTCCAGACCCTCTCACCAATTCTAAGTTGTTTTTTTTCAGTTCCTCTTTTCTGCTTATAAATTAATTTCATCCCACGAGAAATTTCTCTGCCTTCTAATATTTGAGTATAAGCATTGTCATCCTTGATGAACAATGCAGTCAAATCTTGAAATTCGCGGCTTTGATTTGGGTTTACTATCAATCAAGGGTTTTTCTTCCCTTTTTTTTTAATATTGCGGTCAACTCCTCTGCTTAAATTATCGAAGCTTTTTAGATGGACAATGACCGAACGGTATTTGGTAACCAGAGCCGAATTCTACTATTTTGGAATTACTGATCAGTCCATCTTGGATTCGCCGGATGATAACCTAGTGGAAAGGGCGCTGGCATGCGGTACCAGAGTCTGTGGGGTTCGAGTCCCACTGTTGGCATGGATGTTTGTAGCCTTGTAGCCGTTAGGAATCGGCTCTAAGCTGTAGGTTCCGGTCAAATGAGCTCTTGTGTAGTAAATGATGACCGTAGCGCTTTCAGCGAACTCAACTTTAGAACAAATGAATAATTTTACTGTTATTATCTAAATGTTGTACATGTATTACATCTAATCCATCCCGTATACTGTATTGACTCTTATTTTGTAAGGAGGTATGTAGTGTGTCTGTATGGGAGGGGAGTGATTTAGATTTGCAATTTTAATTTCATATAATGTCGTCATCAGTAGCCACTATAGGAGTGCCACAAAAACCCAGTGTATCAGAGATATTACTTCCAATATCTTTTGAGGGACGCAAGCTCACCAACAATGTTAGGCCTTATCCTCAATGATTCATTACTACATAGTAGAGTGGGCCGAAATGTTTTCTTTTATTTTTGATGATGGGTAGTGCGGAAAAGGTGCCAATGGTGGCACTAAGTTGACACAAAAAGTTTGAGATTTTTAGGACAACTCCTTTATTTGCCGCAAATGTCTTGAAATTTTGCTAAAACGCTGATTTTGGATCCTTTTTCGGCAAAATTTTTCAAGAAGTTAAATTTAATTTATTTTGGTAGTATTTACTTGTATAGTCAGTCATGTTTAGTGTGCCAAATGCCTAAATAAGCTCTGATTATGTATTATTTAATTTCTATGTGCCTTCTAAATTAGCCGATTTTTGTAGCCTTTTCGCGCATAAGTGGGCAAAAGTTGTAAGTTTTGTTTGAATCTTCCGCCGGTTTCTCTCTTTTGTATTTTTATGTTCCTTGCTCTTACTTCTTTTGTTCTTTTCGATGCGTCGATGTGTCATATTTTTGGGTGACGGACCGCAGCACGTCTTGACAGCAGGGTCCGAAAGGAGAGGAGTGGTGGAGCGGTGTGGGATGGTGTTTGTTTACAGTGAAGATACCAATGAAGATACAAGAGGAGGAAGACCTTGAAGGAAGAAAAAATAAAAGCACATTCTTTGATGATAGAAAAGATAAAACGATCTTCAGAGGAAAAAAAAGAGGACAAGCGGTATCGTCGAGGGAAAGACGAAGACCATATCACTGTGTTGCCGAAACCTGGTCCGGAATATTTGGGGCCCTTGACACCTCGTTACGGTCACGGAGAAGAAATGGCGAAATCATCACATATCAAGCCAGAACAAAGTGGATATTTCTGAACTGATAGCAGTCGGGTGTGATGGCAACGGTGTCATTGCCTGCCTTGGGGACAAATTAAGAAGAGAACTGCAACATTTGGTTTGTATTCTTCCTACGAACGAGTCCTCCCTTTGACATCTACTGTCTTGATTAGAGAGAGGAACCACGGAACCTAGCCTGCCTTGGGGACAAATTAAGAACAGAAATGCAACATTTGATTTGTATTCTTCCTACGAACGAGCCCTCCCTTTGACATCTACTGTCTTGATTAGAGAGAGGAACCACGGGACCTAGCCTGCCTTGGGGACAAATTAAGAAAAGAACTGCAACATTTTGTTTGTATTCTTCCTACGAACGAGTCCTCCCTTTGACATCTACTGTCTTGATTAGAGAGAGGAACCACGGAACCTAGCCTGCCTTGGGGACAAATTAAGAACAGAAATGCAACATTTGGTTTGCATTCTTCCTACGAACGAGTCCTCCCTTTGACATCTACTGTCTTGATTAGAGAGAGGAACCACGGAACCTAGCCTGCCTTGGGGACAAATTAAGAACAGAAATGCAACATTTGGTTTGTATTCTTCCTACGAACGAGCCCTCCCTTTGACATCTACTGTCTTGATTAGAGAGAGGAACCACGGGACCTAGCCTGCCTTGGGGACAAATTAAGAAAAGAACTGCAACATTTTGTTTGTATTCTTCCTACGAACGAGTCCTCCCTTTGACATCTACTGTCTTGATTAGAGAGAGGAACCACGGGACCTAGCCTGCCTTGGGGACAAATTAAGAAAAGAACTGCAACATTTTGTTTGTATTCTTCCTACGAACGAGTCCTCCCTTTGACATCTACTGTCTTGATTAGAGAGAGGAACCACGGGACCTAGCCTGCCTTGGGGACAAATTAAGAAAAGAACTGCAACATTTGGTTTGTATTCTTCCTACGAACGAGTCCTTCCTTTGACATCTACAGTCTTGATTAGAGAGAGGAACCACGGGACCTAAGACCTTTTCCGGCCCAATCGGAGATATACTAATGGGGTGCAAAAACCTACGTGTTGTTTCGTTCGAGCCTATTCCCGTCGGAGGGACATCAGAAAGGCAAAACACTGATGATTTGAGCGCAGGTCAAGAAGTATTTATTTGATATTTATGCAGTGGTTTCAACTGCACAGTACTCTCGAGGACTTCAAAACAGAAAGTCAGGGCCGATTGTGCAATCGAGATTGATCACAACTGTTTACAGAATTTTATGCTTGTACTTTAGTACTTCGAATCCTGGCGAAGCTCTGAACGATCTCGGGCAGTACGTGATACGAGTTTATGCGCCAATATGGTTTGACATGAGGAAACGGTCAGGTTACGCAAACGGACAAGTCCTCCCTTTGACATCTACTAACTAAAAGTTGTCTACGCAACTAACAGTTGAGAGTTGAATAATTTGCCAGAAATGTATGGCAGATTATTCAACTCTCAACTTTTCGCCCGGATGAGCTAAAGAAAATAGTGCACTTAGTTGTTCAAACAAATAGATAGTATGTCCATTCCGAGAATTTAGTGGTAGCAACGGAAACTGACGTTAATCAAGATATTAGAAGATTAGCATGGAGAAAGATTGAAAGATACCGCAATTCAAAGAAAAAAACAGAGTGCGAGAGTTCCAGGTTCCAAAGCTGAACTTTAAGGCAACGCAGTACTACGACTGCATCGACTGGGTTTCCACCGGAATTAGCGAGCCTCCAATCACCAAGAGTCTTTCAGAAGAAAAAATTCAGGACAACATAAATTCAGGATCCATGTTAGATGAATCGTTCGCCTGCTTTCCAAGTCACTCCCATGCTGTGAAAAGAACCGTTAAAAAATTGTGACGGAAGCTGCATCAAAGATATGTCGGAATAAAAGAAGAGATGCCTTCACCAGAGCAAAGTTGCAATTGCGAGAAATGATGCCAAAATTCATTTCAAAGAACGACTTCGTAGTTTAAAAAGATACATATTTTGAAAACAATATTAAGTGGAACATTTGGTGGACGGAACTCGCGATACAGCAACCTCCTCGTGGTAAGTTCTGGGTTGTTTCGCGTTGGTCCCGAACGCAAAACAAAGTAAAAGCTGAATACTTTCAAAGCCCATAGCACCCAAATAATACATAATCAGAGTTTATTTAGGCATTTGTCACACTAAACATGACTAAACAAGTAATTACAACCAAAATAAATCAAATTTTAACATCTTGAAAATTTTTGCTAAAAAAAGCTCCAAAATCAGCGTTTTATCAAAACTTCAAGACATTTGCGGTAAATCAAGGAGTTGTCTTAACAATCTCAAATTTTTACTGACTCTTTTTGTGTCAACTTAGTGGCACTTTTTCTGCACTACCCATCATCGGGAATCGATAGAAAGTCTTTTTCGGCCCACACTAGTATATAGAATACTGGTCTCCATATCCTGTTGAACTGTTATAAGTAGTTTTATTCTGCTCCCTGTTATGTTTGCCTCAGTACGTTTTCACGCTTTTACCTCAAGGCATCAGTTTGACATCGCATAGCTACAATCTAGTGGATGATATCTGGGACATTTATATCAATTCTTTTTTAATCATTGATTGGCAAATGCATATTTTTGAATATTATGTTTTGCTTACAAAGGTAAATACTTAAATAAAAAGCACGTATATTTTAAATTTAAACTTTTCAGTAGATCATATTTTTGCTGGGCGTTAAACTACTGACGTCTATTTTATAAAATTAAACTTTCAAAATAAAAAATTACATTAAAACAAAGATTTTTAAAATATATACCTGCGTTGCATGTAAAGTATATGTATACTGGGTGGCCAGTTTATTATGACGACCTACTCAGTACATCGTTTGGCAAGTTTTTGCTCTCAGTACTGCTGCGGTTCCCTTTGTCATGGACTTCATGAGATGTCAGTAGTTGGCTTGAGGAATCCGAGACCATAAGGAAATGCACTCTCCATCTCGCATATAATTGAAGATTCTGGATCCACCCACCACCAGATGCTAGTTTCGACCCCATCCCCCGAATTCTAAATAGGACATAAATATGATTGTAGAGGTCAATTAAACAATAGGAAATCTCCATCATGCTCTTCAAATCATCTGTGGACAAAGGGAGCTTTATGGCACGGAACATTGTCCTGCTGGGAGAATCCATCTCCAGTGGGGTAAACTATAAACATAACAGGATGTACTTGAACGGCGACATTATTTTAATACCTTTAAGCATTTAGACGTTCTTCGACTTGAATTAAGAGCCCATACAATGCCCGAAAAACATCTCCTAAACCATGAAATTACCTCTACAAGCTTGAATTGTTGTGGTAGTGCAAATAAGGCTTCCATGCATTCGTGCAGTTTTCTCCAAATTTGCACCTTGCCGTATTCATGGTGTAGTTTAAAACGGGATTCATCGGACCGCATAAACCTTTTCCATTCATTTACTGTCCAATACTTGTGATCCTGCGCAAATTGTAAACTTTTTATCTTATTAGCAGCAGGACGCAAAGGCTTTCGAACATGAATCGGCTTTTAGACCCGATACGGTGAATTGTGCGGCTAGCAATGCGTTGAGAGGTCCTCGAAGTTGGTCCCTGATCAAGAAGAACTGTAATTTGACATACTGTTGCCTTTTAGCCACACTGGACAAGTCTAGAAACTTTCCCTTCAGCTCAAGCATCTTGTAGCAAGTGATGACCTTACGTTGAAACCCGATGTTTTTCTGCCCACTTTTTGTTAACATGAACAGCTGCTCTTGAACACCTCCCAAAAGACACAGTTTCGCTAATATTCGCTCCACTGCTCCTAGATCCCTCAAGCATTCTACGTTCAAAGTCCGTTAAATCCCGCTTTTTCCCCAATCTTTCACAAGCACTACATTTCTACTGTCTTCACAATCTTCCTGCAATCCCTTTATGCACCACTCTCCCCCTTTAGCAGCAAGTTGGCAAAGGAAGGTGCCGATAGCAGTTGTTCCAATAGAGGTGGACTATGAGCCATAATCCACCTCTCACTCTTTGACGTTTCTTGAACTCTATTCTATTTGAAAATGTCTTGATAGGCAGACATGGATTGCGTCTCCGGAACACTTTTGGAATCTTGGTGGTGATCGTCCCGGAAGATCCCTTCCTTATCTCTTGCACCCACTCGGACAGCACGCTCTCGTTTTTTCAGTGGCCATCTGAAGAGTCTCACATACAACTGTGGTCGTAAGATCCATCCTGTCTACCTTAAATGCCATTAGGAAGAGCTCTCCCTAGCGCATATTCTCGGATGCCTGAGGTTGACTCTCCACGATCTTTTTTCAGATCCTCTTTAGGTATACGACCTTGTGCGAGTGAATGGACTCGCTTTGGTCTAGCTGGGGCTAGACGTGGAGACTGGCAACAGAAGCAACAGCGGAATGTCATGACTGATTTGCACTGGGGTGCCTTGAGTGGATGATAGATCTGTACTGTTTGTCCGGCATCTTCGAGCCCCACAGCAATGGAAAGATCCGAACTTGGGAAATTAACCCTCGACTGCGTATTCAGGTATTGCTACGTAGCGACTGGTCTTCAGGTGACTCATAGTTGGTAGGCCGCAAGGTCTGGGGAACCGGTGGAGAATTAGGGCCTGTTCACATAGGAGTCCGTTGCGTTGCGTTGCGTTAAGGAAAAGAGGACGTTGAGACGAAAATAAACCAATCATATGCCTCCAAATGATTAGCAATGAAATTTTTAACGCCTATGGTTGGTTCATTTTCGTCTCAACGTCATCTTTTCCTTAACGCAACGCGAACGGACTCCTATGTGAACAGGCCCTTAGACTTGCATAAAATTGCCTGGCTGTCACAATAAGATGGTCACTCAGCATATATATATATATGTGTGTGTGTGTGTGTATAGTAACATATTTTTTTTACTCGAGACTTTGAAAATAAAAGGTGTTCTTGAATATAGTTCAGTGTTACCTTTCAGCTTTGAAAGATTCATTACTTGAGGCATGAGACGTTAAGGATGTCTACTATAAACGGGAAGGGAGAAACCAGAAATTCCAGTAAAATTTAAATGCGCATAACTTATTCCAGCCTATTTAAAATTCATGTAAGATACTTTATAACTCTTCAGAAATCAGTTTAGTAATTAATTGATACTGTCTATTCTGATACGAAAATAATGAGAGGTGAAAAAAATTAAGAAATGCTCCTCTGACTAACGTGCTTTTGAAACCTTTTTTCCCCAATCTTTTGATCTTCCTCGTTTCTTGGAAATCTTCACGCGGAAGTAAATGACGAATTCTTCGAAAAAGAAATTAACTTTTCTCAGTAAAAGCAGAGACAAGCGCTAAAAATCTTTAATTTGTGCGAATTTCGAGGAATCTCGTAAAAACTCTCAGCAATTTTCTTTGAAGAAAATAGTTATAATTAACTGTGGGATAAAAAGAAAAAAGTATTCTGCGACGCAACAAGGTTGATTTATCCGGAATATATTAATGAATAAATTATCATACGTCGTATTGATGCAAGCGTCATTAAAATCCTTAATTCTGAATATTGTCATAATTATGAAATGAATATTATAAGCAAATTCTGCTAAAACAGGAAAGACGCCTGGATGTTGAATTATATATATATATATGTGTGTGTGATCTGGAATTTTAATTTACAGTAACTTGAACAATAAAGTGTTGCAATTCCACATAGGAGTTCATCATATAATTTTATGACTATATTAAATTCAGGTTTTAATTTTGGTGATTTAAGCACCTTTTATATTCCTCTTAAAAGTTAAAAGTTTCCACTTAAAATTTTTATTTAAATGCTTTCTAATTGAGTACCAAGGGACTTAAGGGACCCCACAATGTAAAATTTCAGCTTCCTTGGACTTATGGTTCCAGCCATACAGTGATCAGTCAGGCTTTTAAAAAAGGCAAAAAGTAATGCATTTGAACACATTAGTAAAAATTAAAAGTTTCAAAAATTCCAGCTCCATCCATTTTAGGCCTATTTTGATGAAACTCGATGTGTTAACGTGCTCTAAGTAGGGACTTCATTTAAAAGTAGTCCTGTAGATTTGATATTAAATACAAGTTTTAGAATTCTTTTTTTAATTCTGGGGGTTTAAGCTCCTTTAAGGTTGAGTTTTGAAAAAAAAGATTATATGGTTCTCCTTCTTATTTACCCTGTGAACCCTCTAACGGTCCAGGCACACTATAAAGTAATAGGCATAAATATAAATAATTCCTTTATTTTCTACGTAGAGGTAGACTAACATAGACCGACTTGGGGCTTCAAATAATAATACAACTTGCGGTACTAAGAAACTGAACTTTAAAGTCGTAACGAACCCTTTCAGGCAGAATATACGTTCACTAACAATACCCGTAACCATCGGGCTCTGAAATAACTATCGAACTCGTGCAGCCACCTAGGCTAAATACTAATACGTGCTCTATCAGTTAAATACCGCTATCACCTTCAATCTAACTTTTCTCGACTCTTTCGTATCTCTACTAATAGCGTAACGCACTACCGTACAAATCTCCACTCCCTTCTTGGGCTCTTGCCAACTCAGCGTGTGTCACTTGAATAGACCAGACACCTGCTCCGAACTCATTTCGACTGGCCTGCACTGCGCAGCTACCAGAAATTTGCATCTGAGCAACACGCGAACCCTACAAGATTTATTAGTAAACACTTAATAGGAACTACCAAGTCCTGAGAGGTAAAATTTTGGCCTCCAGACTTACGGTTCCAGAGGCATAATGATCAGTCATTGAGTGGGTGGTATTTGACTTTTGTATATAGAGATATAACACATTTGACTCTATTTTTGGAAACTTCAAATGACCGATCAGTTTTTGTAAGACACTGTTTATAAGCCCATCAAACAGAAAAAAAAATTAGTCACATCAATTTGTCTTCTCAAGTTGGGTTTAGAAGTTCTCTTTGACATTTTGTTATACTTCCTCGGGCAAAAGTTGCGGCACTAATTCTTGTTACAAGACTCAATCAATCATTTTAAATGGTTCAGATCCGTTTTAATGATTCTTCTTAGAAACTTTTGTTCCCGAAACTAGGACATTTTTCAAATATCATGAAGCTCAGATTTTGTAATATTTTTTCGAAGTTTTGTCAGAAATATTCATTTTACGATTGAATTCTGACGACTTTGCTGAAAAGCTCGACATTCCCCGCTGTTGTGTAATGTTCTTCAACCACTCTATGCTTTTATTTATGTAAATTCTGGAGGTGCCATACCAATAAACTGACGATTGTATACGTCACGGGGATCTTACAGACTTGTGTTTTTCTCATATCTGAGTGTCTCCGAACAGTTTGTGCACAGAAACATCACTGATGTCACAATACGTCGTGATTGTCAAATTACAATTGTAATGAATTAATCTAATAATCAATAAAAATGCCACGATTCTTTGCCAAATTCAACGTTAAGATGCTTAATAATGCTCGAGTTTCATATTTGAGTATCAGTGTTCATATTTGAGTGTCAATTTGAGTGTTTGAGTGTTAATGTTTCATATTTGAGTGTCTCCGAACAGTTTGTTGACAGAAATAATCCAGTGATGTCACAATACGTCGTGATTGTCAAATTACAATTGTAATGAATTAGTCTAATAATCAATAAAAATGCCACGATTCTTTGCAAAAGTCAACGTTAAGATGCTTAATAATGTTCGAGTTTCATATTTGAGTGTCAGTACTCATATTTGAGTTTCATATTTGAGTGTCAATTTGAGTATTTGAGTGTTAATGTTTCATATTTCAGTGTCTCCGAAAAGTTTGTTGACAGAAACATCACTGATGTCACAATACGTCGTGATTGTCAAATTACAATTGTAATGAATTAATCTAATAATCGATAAAAATGCCACGATTCTTTGCCAAATTCAACGTTAAGATGCTTAATAATGTTCGAGTTTCATATTTGAGTGTCCGTGTTCATATTTGAGTGTCAATTTAAATATTTGAGTGTTAATGTTTTATATTTGAGTGTCTCCGAACAGTTTGTTGACAGAAACATCCCAGTGATGTCACAAGACGTCGTGACTGCCAAATTACAGTTGTGATGAATGAATCTAATAATCAATAAAAATACCACGATTCTTTTCCAGATTCAAAGTTAAGATGCCTAATAATGTTCTTTCTTTAATTCCAGGGGTAGTGGATGAGTTATGAAAATTAATGTAAAGAATCGAGAAATGGAGAAATCCAATAAAATGTTTCGTTATTACGAATCAATCTCGAATCTAACACCCGTTTGCTACGATGAAACTGACACGTTGTATTTAGAACGGAAAATTTCATAGCCCCTTTGTAAGAACAGCCATTAAGGGGTTATATATATATATATATATATATATACACTGCTGGCCACCCAAATTGCAACACCAAGAAAGACAAGAGATATCACAACAAAATTTATTTTGTAGATAACATGTTGACCAAGTATCAAATGATTAAATTTATAGACTTCTGTGAAGTGTGGTTCCTGCCAAAATCAGTAGCCAGAGTAGCCGCCACTGTTGGAGATTACCGCTGCCACACGCCTCGGCATTGATTCAAAGAGACTTTGGATCAGTTCTTGGGATACAGCAGACCAAGCAGCTTCCACACGTTGCCAAAGTTGATCTACTGTGGCAGCTGGGGATGGAATCTGGGTCAGTACAGCTAAGTAGATTCGTTTGAACTTATTTTTATTTTCTGATTTCTACATCTGACGTAAAATAAAATACTGTGCAGTTTATATTAAACACAATGCTATTAATATGTTGGTAGGTTCATTTAAACTTTGTATTCTCTTTACTCATCTAACCCAGAGAAATATTTTATAGTTTATATGATACACAGGGATCTTTATATTAACCTTTAGCTTACGAGGCCCATTTTTCCGATTCCCTTTTTAGAACGGGAAATTTCATACCCCCTTTGTAAGAACGACCAGTAAGGGGGTTATATATATATATATATATATATATATATATATATATATATATATATATATATATATATATATATATATATATGTATAAAATATATATATATAAATATATATATATATAAGATATATATATATGTATGTATATATATATATATATATATATATATATATATATATATATATATATATATATATATATATATATATATATATATATATACACTGAAGTGCCACTGAATTTGGGATACCTACCTAGTAACGAGTTGGGCCTCCTCTGGCCTTGATAACGGCTGCCACACAACGAGGCATAGATTCAACAAGTTTCTGGAAACGTTCCACGGGAATGGGTTGCCAAATATTGGCTAAAGCTGTCCATAATTCAGTAAGGTTCTTTGGTGCTGTGTGATGGCCTTTCACGCCTTGTTCTAAAACATCCCACAGATGCTCAATAGGATTTAAGTCTGGGCTTCTAGGTGGCCAATTCATGACAGAGAAGTCAGAGGAATGCTCATCCAACCAGCCAGTAGCCAACCGAGACTTGTGAGAGATACAGTTGTCTTGCTGGAAAACTCCATTACCGTGCGGATAACAGAACAGCATAAACGGATGGAGGTGATCACCCAGCAACTCTACGTACCGAATTGCATTGAGGGAGGTTGGTACACGCACCAAAGATCCCAAACTGTGCCACGAAAAAACACCCCAGACTATGATTGAGCTACCATGCCCTTGTACAGTTCCAGCCAGGCATGCAGGATCCATGGCTTCATGAGCCTGACGCCATATTCTCAGCCTCCCGTCGGCGTTAAGTAGTCGGAATCGAGACACATCACTCCATGCTACTCGTTTCCAGTCCTCTACACTCCAGTCTCTGTGCTCTCTTGCCCAGGCAAGACGTGCAGCCCGATGGCGAGTATAGAGCAATGGTACTCTCGTAGGTCGACGGCTCCCGAAACCCATATGGTGAAGCGAGCGTTGCACAGTCCGTTTATTGACTGTTCGACTGGCACCGTCATTAAACTGGGTGGTAATTTGAGCTAATGTTTGGCTTCGCTGGCTACGTACAATACGCCTGAGCAGTCTCTCACCACGCACTGTCAAGGCTAATTGTCCTTTGCAGTTTGCCCGATCGCTAGTTTATTTTACACCATCCATGTATTCTTGGTATACTCTTGACACTGACGACCTTGAAAATCCTAGCTGTCTGACGATTTCGGAAATTGAATGGCCCATGCGTCGCGCACCTACGATTTGTCCGCGATCGAAGGCGTCTGAATCAGGCAGTTTACCCATACTCGCAATTCCAACAACTAATTCAGAACAACCACAGTACGCGCTATATATGCAGTTACCACAGCACCGTCACTTGCGCATACATGATGCGCAGTGCTACACAATTTGCATAGGCTTTGCTATCCCTAATTCAGTGGCACTTCAGTGTATATACTAGTTGGTACCCATCAAAATCCGTCAAACCTGCCAAACACGGCTAAATAGTAAATAAAATGTACTAATACACGAATTATACTCAACACATCATTGCCAAATGTTGGAAAATTATAATAATTCGCAGAAACAAATTAATGTGTTTAAGCGGCCATGTGCTTAGTGAGTATCTAAAGCCAGATTTAAAAATATCACTGAGCATGCTCAGGAAGCAATTTTTTTTTATTTGTAAATTATCGCTAATTAAACAGCGCGAAATAAACAGTTTCCATCAGGTTTCGTCTTTTATTTCACAAACATAATTATCATAAAAATAAAAATGGCAGAGAGCGATCTAGAGAGACTGCTCGGAATAAACGTGTTTATCATTAAACATGTCACTGAGCATGCGCGAAAACAGTGAGTTTCTAAAGCCAGATTTGAGCCTGGGCAGAAATCAATTTTAATTGTAAATTATCGCTAATTAATAGAAATTGCGGTTACAAAAACCAAATTTGACAAATCTACAGATTACAATCTTTCGTTTAAGACCAAAATGAAGTAGATTGATGCAGTAATTTTCTTTCACGGACTGCCCAAAATGTCAGCTTAGCAACTTAAATATATAGATATATTCATTCTTGGGCCCGTATTTTCAGGATACGTGGTATCCCATCTAGTAAGGAAAAGGTATGTTCACTTAACTTATTTTTTTCACATTTTACTCATTAAACGAAAATATGTTGCGTTTTTTATGATAAATAAAAAATGAATAACTAATTAAATTCATTCGAACTAGTGTTCTTTAATTTTACACGTCGAACATTAATAATATTTTCTAGTTTCATAAGTAACACAATTATCTCTAGATTTGAGAGAAAATTCCCTTCCATTTAATTTCTTTAATTTTACTAGCCTAACATAATGAAATATTTTGCTCTTTTATTACTAGAATTGCAATGCCTTTAAATACCTGAGAAGGTTAATTTTTTTAACTTAGATTTTACTAATTTTACGCACCTGACACTAAGAAATATTTTACATTTTTATAAAATACTAAATTCTTTGCATATTTTAGAAGGTAATCGCTTGAATTAATTTTCGTTAATTTGACTCACCTAACATAATTCTAAAGGTTCCGCCGAGCACAGCGATAATCTTATACGGCATGTTTAAAGTCGCTTGTGAACATATTATAGAGAATCTATGCTCACTTCTACCCAGACTTGGGTGTATATAATTTGAAGTAGCACTCTATTTGAATTATATACAAACACAGTTTATACATGAAATAATGTTTATTGAATTCGCTGCACATATAATTGGCTTTTACAGCAATAAGCATGCGTACTACTTGTACGGAATGTAAATACAGCTTTTAAGGACAATATATTTTTATACTCACGAACAGTAAGTCAAACCAGCAGTACTGCCACGTAAACTTCTGGCCCGTAAAGCACTAGCGCAGGATAACACCTTTTTCAACCTTAACAACAACTCCCTTTTTCATTAATGACGCTGGTATTTATACTAAGCGCGTATGCCAAAATTAGCATATCTAAAGCAGCTTCTTTAATTCACTCAAAAGTTCGATTCTTGTGAATCGAATCTTGTGTATACCTTACACTGGCCTCCCTCGAAAAAAAAAATTAGGTAACTGAGGTCTGAACGGCTTCAGTTAACTAATTGAAAACGCGTGCTGGTCTGACTTTTTACATAATGGGTGGCAAAGCCAAAAAACCTTCCACACGTTGTGTGGGGGAAAAACGCCACTACCATTTTACAAAACTAACCCCGAAGGGTCCAGGTGACACCATTACACAGTGGATTTGCAGAGTTGCGGATACTGGGCTGGCCAACTGCGCCCTAAAATATCTATTTTAATTAAAAGTGACAACACAATTGCACAGCATGACATTTCTTGACTGTATCTGCTCTCCCCCAATTTATAATGTACATGTGTTATGATTTGCGAAGTTAGTATGTTAGTTGTTTGTTATCTGTAGTTAGTATGTATTTTTTTTCACTACATGTCCCCTTCAAAAATTTATAAAACAATAGTATGCCGTTTTTTTTTTTCAGTGGCTCACTCCTTCCCCTCAAAATGTTTACACAGTATATACAATGGGGAACTTCAAACCAATTTGGTTCGATTTTATTAAAGGGTGGGAGTTAGAATAAGAAAGTTGATACAAGACTTGTTCCTCATGAATGCAGCAACTTCACTGCACCAGTTTGTCCAATCCGCTGAACCTCTCTTGATGGTCGCAGTCCTAGTAAAGGGGTTCGTTGACCGTGTGGGCATCCTTCGTGCAGCAGGTCGTTGGTCCTGAGGCGCTGGTCCGGCTTGACGATGGACAGGAGGTCTCTTGGGAGGAGGCCAACCTTGCTGGGCGGCTGATATCTTGCGTTCCCTGTACTTATGCAAAGGAGCTTTAAAATTGTCATTCTTCCTTTTTATAACCTTGTGTACCTTATCAGCGACGCATTCCTCCTTTGATGGAGTTTTTGTAGTGCACACTTTACCTTTCTTCGTACTTTTGCTTGTATCGGTATTAAATTTTAATGCAGATTCTATTTTTTCAACAACCTGACTCTGCTTTTCGTATTTGTGCTTATACGACTTCTTTTTTACCTCCTTAATTACTTCAGTATTAGCAATTTTAATGCTGGAACCTGAAGGCGCTTTTTCACGTTTTTTATCCCCCTTAACTTTAGTTTTATCCTCTTTTGACGAAAAAGTCTCTTTGAAACTTGCGATATCACAATCGTTATCATTTAAATTCTTTAACACTGCTTCAGTTTTAGGAAGATTAAGCTTTTCGTACTCGTGCGTTTTATTGCAAACTTTCTCTATAACTTCCGAAGCATCAGCTAAACTACCTACAGTATAACTCTGTGTCAACTTTTCATCCTGATTCTCAGTCTGGTTTTCATGTACTTTATTTAAAACCATATTATCAACCTGGCCTACACAATCCCCATTCGGCTGGAAACTTGAAATAATATCATCACCTAGCAAGTTCCTACTAACGTTTAAAGAATTTTTATTGTCGTCAACTAATAAGTATTCACTAACTTCCGTAACGCATACTTCGTCATCTACTAAATTTCCTTCATTAACAGATGTGTGAATATCATCTAAAATATCAGGTATAGCATCAATAATATCAGGTATAGCATTAATAATATCAGGTATAGCATTAATAGAAGTGTCAGATGATTTATTTTCTAAACCACTAGCATTATTATCGGCACTATTTTCAGACATTTGTACTGGAATTACCTCATCATTCCAGCTAGACTCACTTTCTTTATAAGCCAAAAAAATACCCTGACTTTCACTATTCTCAAAATAATGATTACTACTCGGACAAAATAATACATTTGACCAAACAGTTTCAACAGGTTGAACCATATCATGTGAATCAACTTGCCAGTGCAAGTAAGGTGCTTGATTATTATTTACTTGAAGTGCACTAATTTCATTATAACGCCGTGCGCTTCTATTATTTTGCCGGCGGTACTGCTTACGCTGCTGGTTTGAAACTCGCGAAAAATTTTGGCGCGGCTGTATAAAACTTCTCGTACCTGAATGACGGTGAGGGGTAGCGAAGAAATGTCTATTGTCATATTTAGCTAAAGCTTGAAGGAGGGTAACCTTGCTTGTAATTGTTTGATTATCTAAAAAATCTTGAACACTTGGCTTCAAACGTTGGATAACTATTTTTAAGATTATCGCTTCCGTCATTCCCTCTAAATATTCCTCACACTTGGAAATCTTTTCCATAGCAAAATCTAATGCAGACTGACCTTCACGTTGCCTTAGCGAATAAATTTCCGCTTCAATTTCACTTTGATTAAAGGTCTTTGGAAAAACACTAAGAAACTGTTGCTTGAATGACAAATAGTCAAAAATCAGATTACTGCTTTTCATACACGTGTACCACTGATATGCACTACCTCTTAAAGCGGCTAGAGCAATTTTAAGTTTATCCCCCTCTGGGGTGCATTGTTGCTGAAAGTAATGCTCAATTTTCTTTAGGAATTGGCTTGAGGGGCCGCCATTGAAGGTGGCTTCGAATGGCGCAATTTGCTGAACCATAATTACCCGAGGAAAATTTCCAGCAGGATTTTGTTCTACAACACTCATTTTTAAATAGTATATAAGTACTTGCAACAATTTTATCAATATAAGTACACAGTACACAGTTTTTAATTTCAATTATGTTGTTCGTTACAAATGTAACGCTAACTACCAGGGTATATGTATTTTTCGGGCGCCAGTATAGAGAATCTATGCTCACTTCTACCCAGACTTGGGTGTATATAATTTGAAGTAGCACTCTATTTGAATTATATACAAACACAGTTTATACATGAAATAATGTTTATTGAATTCGCTGCACATATAATTGGCTTTTACAGCAATAAGCATGCGTACTACTTGTACGGAATGTAAATACAGCTTTTAAGGACAATATATTTTTATACTCACGAACAGTAAGTCAAACCAGCAGTACTGCCACGTAAACTTCTGGCCCGTAAAGCACTAGCGCAGGATAACACCTTTTTCAACCTTAACAACAACTCCCTTTTTCATTAATGACGCTGCGTGGTATTTATACTAAGCGCGTATGCCAAAATTAGCATATCTAAAGCAGCTTCTTTAATTCACTCAAAAGTTCGATTCTTGTGAATCGAATCTTGTGTATACCTTACAATATTACAATTTACAATTACAGCTTGCATTATATACATACAATTTTACATTCAAGGTACCCTTTCAATTACTTTTACTATTAATATTACATTTACCATTGCATTAATAACATATTACGATTTACAATTTCAATTTACATTATATACTAACAGTTTTACATTTTTGATGCAATTTCAATTACAGTAACATTAACCACTACATTATGGATACATTGCAATTTTGAATTACGATTTACATTGCTTACTCACAAATTACATTCAAGGTAAAATTTCAATACAATTACCTTACTCTTAACTCAAAAACTCACGGCGCAACAGTCCGATGTGGACCAGGGCCGGCGGTACCCATCTCCGCTTTCGTAACCGTGGGCTTTGGGTGCCATACAGCATATGTCAGGTGGTCAACCTGACGTGGGACCCCTAGATTTTAGTTCCCAAGCCTTAATCTTACAATTTTACAATTACTCTTACAATTTGTTACCTTACAATTTGTTAAATATTTTTTACTTACTCTTACAATTCGTTACCTTACTCTTACAATTTTACATTTAAGATGCAATTTCAACCATAATTACACTTACTATTGCATTAAACAATAAATTAATAATAACGCCTAACATAAAAAAATGCAAGTCCGTTTGAGAGGAAAAGTACAGGTGTTTGTTTAATTATGTCGATATTATTTCTGAAAAAAAAAAATGTCATACACTTTCCAGAAATTCCGAGAAATATTTCATTATGCTTGGTTAATTAGCAGCAAAATCGCTCTTAATTCATGCTTACCTTATAAATGCTTTAAATAATGCGGCTTCTCCAGGAAACAGCAACATGTCCAATTAGTTACTTGTAAATTTGGTATTTTCTTTCACTAAAATATTCCTCACAATGGGGATTGTATTTTCGCAACTGAAATCACACAGTTAATGAGTTCTCAGAACATCTTAGGAAAACAAATATTCTGTTTATTAGCGACAAACAAATCCAGGGATTAATTTCCAGGAATATTTTGGAACGGGGGAGATTTTATTATGAATGCTTCTAATTAATTGCTATTGTTTCGTACCTTGAACTACTTTTCTGCTTCATATTTCCTTAAAGCCTTAAAGTCTTCTGTCGAGTTTTCTTTTTTTTTTGTCGTTTGATGCTTTTGCAGTTCGTTCCGGGTAAAAAGTTGATTAAAATTGAAAAGCTTAACTCAATTCGAAAAATTATTTCTTTCGATTATATCTCAGAGCGATTAAAAATTAATCTAAAAATTCTCTCTTTCACCATCCAGTTTTTGACTTCAATAGTTACTTCTTATAAAAAAGGTTCTAAAATCGAGCGATAAAAGATAATGAATTATTTTTTTTGCCCCGAAATAATTGAAAATTAGATCTTAAGAAAACTAAATGAATAGAACAAAAAAAAAATTTGAAAAATAGATAATGACACTGCCATTTAACTCTAAAAATTTTTGAAATTTTTTGGAACCTTTGGATTTTTGGGGGAATTTCTTCGATGGACCTACCTAGGGTATCGATAAACGTTCGTGTTGTGTAGCTATAAAGAAGTAACCTTATATAAGCAAACTAGCTGAATGCCCGTGCTTCGCTACGGAGTACATTCAAAATTAAATACAACGGTCAAAGTATGTAATTAATGCCAAGAAAAAACAAAAAATATATTTAAAATAAATACAACTGTCAATATATGCAATAAATTCAAAAAAAAAAAATATATATATACTTATAAAAAATAGTAAAGGATATTTTTATAAACAAAATAACGTAGGAGAAAATATTGAAATTAAATATAATGGAACATACGTACTAAAGAATATAGTGCAGTTAATATAGTAGAGTTTGAGGAACACTTCTTTTACTGTACTTTAATGTTTATTTTGGATAATGTGCAATCATCTGCCGCATAAAAAAGAAAAAAAAATGGTCAATTTATTTTGTTGTTATGCACGTGACGCAAAATTAATTTAAAATATCACGAAAAGGAAAGAAACAACGTGATCAGCATTTAATAAATTAAATTCTAAAGATTCGAAAAAAGATTTCATTTTAAAGGAATTTTTATGATCTTTCTCGTGATATAAATTTTATAACGCTCGGATTATCATTTTAAATGCAAACTTTAAAGAATATTACAAACACTGCTTAAAAATTTAATTGAAAAAAATCTAAGAAAATTTTTTCAAAAATCTTTCTTAGCGCACCCCTACACTATAAGATGAATCGCCATGCAAAATTTCAACCCTGTAGGTCCAGCTGTTTGGTCTGTGCGTTATCTGTCAGTCAGTTAGTCAGTCAGTTACGGAACTGTTTGATATATATACATATCAGTGCTAGGAATAATATCGGCTTCTCATTGGATATACTTACTCAGTCAAGGACCAAAATATTAAAGCAACATTGGGTAATTGAACCTTGCTCTAGGCAAAGACCATGTGCCGTATCGCCAGAGCATGTGCAAATATTTTACCTTTTTTTTGCTTGTATAATCATATTTGTGAAAATCAATATACATGAGAAAACCTCAAGCTTCGGCATTAATCTAATATTTCAAACACAACCTCAAATATATTTTCAAAGGTCGATAATTCTTACAATAAAACAATATTCATTAAAAAATACGCCACCCTTAAGAGGACTCACTACCCTTAAATCTTTAAAACATTCGATTTTTTGAAAAAAAACATATATTAAAGCCTGATCATTTCTGAACAAAATAAAGCAAACCGAATGAAAATATTCTGCTTAGTTCCGAAGATATTGACATTCTAAATATTTAATTACTTATCAAGTTTATGGTAAGAAAAATTTTAAACTCATTTTTCTCAAAATGTAATTTTGCATCATTCCGTAACTGATATCTCAAAAACTATGAAACATAATTCCATGAAATTTTTATCACTGCATAATCATGTTATTTTATTGCGTCTGAACTAGAATTATTGAAATCACTGCACATTTTGTTATTTTTTCAGGGGTAAATTAATGGAAAAATTTAAGGAAATTTTAAGTATATTTTGAGCAGTTTTAAAAAATCGAAAAAATATTTAAATGTTGATTGTTTTATGTTCAATTGTATTTTGAATTATTTATTTTAAATATAAAACGGGAATTATACATTTAAGTGTAAAATTAATTTTATAGTTCTGCGCGCAAGCCAGTATACAATAAAAATACTCAAAAATCAAAGTATATCTAGAGCATTTAAAAAAAATTATTTAAATAATTTTGAGTGTTGAAAATTTGTTTATTAAAACAAATATATAAATTTATCATATACATAAAATTTGGAAAATTTGGGAGTAAATTGAAATAGTTACAAAGAGTCAAAAAGTATGAAAATATGCCTTATTTCCTCGACTTAAGGGTCCTGAGTCCCCTTAAGGCTCCTGTGTACCTACCCTATTGGATTCGCTCACCTCAATGTTAACCTACGGAGAAAATGTGTCCAAGAATTGCCGACTTGGATTGAGAGATTTTTTATAAAACATTACACTCCATAATAGAGAAAGAAATTTGCACCTTGAGTGCATTTTTCGTGTTTTTATAAAATGCAAATAATATTTTAAAATTTAATTTATTCACGGAAAGAATCTGATATAGTATGTTTTAAACGCTCATAAATTCATTTGGTGTACTACATTTATAAAATGAATCGTGTTGCAAGATGCAGAAACGTTCAGGTTATCTGAATATACCATTTTTAATTAATTATCAGCATTTATGTAACTGTAAATAGCAGACACATTTTTTCCATAGGTAAACATTGAGGTGAACTAATCCTATAGAGTTAGTACCCAGCAGCCTTAAATTGCCTTTATCTAATAGGGAGTTACTTATCCCCGCATGTCAATAACTCTCAATTCTTGGTAAATCTCTTTATACGAGGTATTTACCTTTTCTCGTCACGTCGGCTTCTTAACCAACCCTAATTAAACACATCAGCCCCAGCGGTGGGAATTTTTCCGAAATAATAATACAGTAGCAACTTTTAAGCTGGATAGCTATTCATCCGTTCATGGCTTGCGATCCATTCGAATCGCAATATTTAACTTGATTCTAAGCACATTCAAATGATCTCTTACGTGCATCTCTTTTAAGCTACTGAAACGTCATAGAACGGTGAGGACTATTTGAATAATTCCCAGAGAGACAAAAAAGAAAAAAAAATATCAAAATGAGTCACGTGTATGCTGTTTTTCCGAGAAAGCAACCTGAACCCTTTGAATTATTCTCATTTTTCCCGAGGTCCCATTAAATCTCGAGATAATTTTTCGGTCCCATGAACGGCACTATGGCTATATTCCACGCCTACATGATTAACTTCGTAACTGTAAAGGGTAAGGAAAATTGAGATCTCTCCGGGAAATCTTTGCAACGAATTTCTAAATCGAGTGCCAAGGTATACGTCCGTTTTAATTAGCAGCTTGGGGTAAAGATTATCAAGTGTTGGATAACTTTAAGGGGACTCACGACCCTTAAGTCGAGGAAATAAGGCATATTTTCATACTTTTTGACTCTTATTAGCTATTTCAATTGACTCCCAATTTTTCCAAATTTTATGTATATGATAAATTGACATATTTATTTTAATAAACAAATTTTCAACTTGCAAAATAATTTTAAATAATTTTTTTTAAAATGCTTTAGATATACCTTGTTTTTTAAGTATTTTTATTGAATACTGACTTACGCGCAGAACTATGAAATTAATTTTACACTTAAATGTATAATTCCTGTTTTATATTTAAAATAAATAATTCAAAATACAATTGAACATAAAACATTCAACATTAAAATATTTTTTCAATTTTTTAAAACTGCTGAGTATATTACTTAAAATTCCTTGAATTTTTGCATTAATTTACCCCTGAAAAAAATAACAAAATGTGCAGTGATTACAATAACTCTAGTTCAGACGCAATAAAATAACACGATTATGCAGCGATAAAAATTTAATGGAATTATGTTTCATAGTTTTTGAGATATCGGTTGCGGAATGATGCAAAATTACATTTTGAGAAAAATGAGTTTAGCATTTTTCTTACCATAAACTTCAGTAATTAAATATTTAGAATATCAATATCTCCGGAACTAAGCGGAATATTTTCATGCGGTTTGCTTTATTTTGTTCAGAAATGACCAGGCTTTAACATATATTTTTTTCAAGAAATCGAATGTTTTAAAGATTTAAGGGTAGTGAGTCCCCTTAATCAATTACTTCTAAAACTGATAAAAATTCAGAAATAGAATAAAATATTTTTTATTAAACGTCAAGACGTTTCCTAACTCTTCGACCATTATGACCAATTTTTTTCCTCTAGCAATTAATAGGCAGCTTGGGATAAAGATTATCAAGTGTGGGATCACTTTAATCAATCACCTCTAAAACTGACAAAAATTCAGAAACTTAATAAAATATTTTTTATTAAACTTCAAGACGTTTCCTAACTCTTTGACCATTTAGACCAATTTTTTTCCTTTAGCAATTAATAAGCAGCTTGGGAGAAATATTATCAAGTGTGGGATCACTTTAATCAATCATCTCTAAAACTGATAAAAATTCCGAAATAGAAGAAAATATTTTTTATTAAACGTCAAGACGTTCCCTAACTCTTCGACCATTTAGACCAATTTTTTCCCTCTAGCAATTAATAAGCAGCTTGGGATAAAGATTATCAAGTGTGGGATAACTTTAATCTGTCACCTCTAAAACTGATAAAAATTCAGAAATAGAATAAAATATTTTTTATTAAACGTCAAGACGTTTCCTAACTCTTCGACCATTATGACCAATTTTTTTCCTCTAGCAATTAATAGGCAGCTTGGGATAAAGATTATCAAGTGTGGGATAACTTTAATCTGTCACCTCTAAAACTGATAAAAATTCAGAAATTGAATAAAATATTTTCTATTAAACGTCAAGACGTCTCCTAACTCTTTCACCATATAGACCAATTTTTTTCCTTTAGCAATTAATAAGCAGCTTGGGATAAAGATTATCAAGTGCGGGATAACTTTAATTAGTCACCTCTAAAACTGACAAAAATTCAGAAATTTAATAAAATATTTTTTATTAAACTTCAAGACGTTTCCTAACTCTTGGAACTTTTGGATCAATTTTTTTTCTCCTCTGGCGATTAATGTGAGAGTAAAATATAATTTTCCGTATTAATTACAATTCCATGTTTCAACAGGAATTTATTTAAAATTTCAAGGAGATTCTCAAACTTTTAACCCCAACATTTTAACTATTTTTTTTTCTTAGGCATCTGATGGGAAGTTAACGTGTGATTTTCTACATCCATAACAATATCGCTTTTTAATAGAATTCAGGAATTTCGGGGGTAGATTATAAATGTAACAATGGCGTCGAGTTTCAATTTCTGTCATTAATGTTTCATTTACAGGATGCCAAAAATAAATTAATTGTTAAAATCTCACGTCATAGTTTAGAACAGGATTCCCAACGAGGTCCAAGTGAACCCTTGGGGGGTCAATGGAAGTTTAAAAAGGGTCTACTATAGTATTCCAGGGGTCTATTGGGGGTCGATGATAAATTTTTCTGTTTTAAAATTTAATTTAATTTTTTAGGAATGTAACTATTAGATAATAATATCCGTTTTAATATGTATAAATATATATTTATATTCGTTATGTTAGTTATTGTTACTATACAAAGATAAGCAATTTCAGGCCAAACATTGAAAAATTGTATCAATGCATCAAGCCCAAACCCCCACAGTCAGACTCTTTTGTGCAATTGCAATCTGTGTTTCTTAAATCTTGTTTATATTTGTGAAATTAAAAATGAAAATAGTACAAAAATGGTAAAACATAAACCTAATGAACCACTTTTTCTAATTTTTTTGTTCATATTCTTAGTCAAACTGTTTTCTTCAAATGTTTTATGTGCAATTATTAGTATAATAATTATGTTATAGGCAGTATATTATGGAGAAAAATGTGAGGGGGGTCGATGAAGAAAATCCTCCTTTTAAAAGGGGTCGATGTAGAAAAAAGGTTGGGAACTCCTGGTTTAGACCAATCACGTGAAAGATGAATGATTGATGATGAATATCACTGTAGCGTCACAAGTAGGTAAGGCTATTCTCTCTGAGGCGTTGCTAAAAATTACTACCATGGGATCCATAACAAAGAAAGACAGAGTTCTAATTAACAAACGAAGGCCAAATTTTTAAAACAAAAACTCAACAATTTATTAACAACAAAAATTAACATTTAAACAGTGCAACATATTCAATTAAAACCCCGTGCAGATTCACAACGTACGGAGCCTAAAACACACATCCGCACAGGCCGCGTTCTCTAACGTCTCTCCCAATGTCTGGAATTTCAGACGGAGTGGAGGGTCCGGCAGATTATCGGCTGACAGCTCTTCTTAGACGCCGAACTTTATTACCTTGCAGAAACGTTAGGATGTCAGCTTTACTGGCTGCATCTGTGAGGAAAACGTTTTTTAATCCCCCCACGTGTTCCGAACTGGTGGAACCGAGCAACACATTCCTTGAAAAATACGCAGCTGTGTTTCAAGCTCTTGTGGGGTCTCGGGAAAAAATAAGACCATATTCCTAGTACGCTACATCACATAATTATCATAACCATCAAAATGATTTCGATGCGTCAACTCTTAATATATTTTTGACGAATAATATTTCAATTTCTTCGTTATAAACAAACATCCCATTGTTTTCAGGAGTCTTATTTTGTGAAGTGAACCGAAGAAAGGTTTCTTTAACAGGAGCGGCCAAAATATTTGAATACCTAGAATTATTTTTTTTTTACGGCGTGTCTCTTTTTTTCAGTTATTGAAAATATTCAAACAGTTGATAAACTCTAGAATCAAACTAATTTTTACAAGACCTTATATTGAATTTCAATTCCTTCGCAAACTTCGCGTTAAAAAGGAGGAAATCTATTTTTAAAACTACTAATTGGGCTTAAAATAAAAATATTTGGATCTTCACCGCGTAAGATAAACAAAAATTATACTATACTAATTTTTGTCATTTGCTTCTTCCTTTTTATCGTATCGTCTCTTCATTTTCATAAAAATAAATAAATATTTCCGCACATAAAATTTTATTTATTAAATACAAAGCCTTCGGTTGTTGATGCAATAGTTGATGCAATAATTTATTTTTCAAATAACGACTACTTTAAATTTGGTTTTTCACTTTTACGATTAGTCTTATTATAGTATTATTTTTAAATGTCATTGTCAGGCTTTATAAATTTGTTAAGCATGACTTACGTCTCATAAAAAAATAATATTTGACCTGTTTTGTTGTGTTAATATTAATTTTTTTTCTACAAAAAATTAACTCCCACTGGAATTATACAACTTAATTTTTTTTCCATTTTCTGATTTAAAGAGGATTATTACCTCTATAAAATATTTTAATTAAGCTTTCAAAATATTTTGCTACTGCCTTCCCTATGCTCACGCGTAGACCTGTCTAGCATTTTCTAGTCCAGGAGGCTTAGCTACAACAACAATTATTTTTGCATTTAAACTGTCTTTTATTTTCACTTGGATTCTTATATCAAATGCAGCTTAACTTATGCAATTCTATTTCTAATAACTAAATTTGCCAGTAAGCAGAATTCAATTAAGGAGAACCGAATAACAGCAAAATTTCTTGTATAGTGATACATTTGGCCTGGGGATAGGATTACCTCAAGATCGCGTAAGTTATGTATTTATTCATTTGCAGAGACTACCTCATTATGACCTTTAGCCATTGCCAATAGTGTAAGATTAGTTCCGATCTTAATTCATGTTGTCGTGACGAGGAGTCTTACATTTATTTGTAATTATGTTATTAAGGAAGATCACTCAAGGGAAATCCGCATAATAGGTGATGCTGTGTAACTGCCGTAGAGGTCTCTCTAACGGACAGGTTCTGTGGGATCTATATTACATAAGAGGAAAATGATGACTGGAACTTATCGAAGTAAGCCTAAGCAGAAAATTCCCACCAATTAAAGTATCAGGACACAATATTTTGTACAAGACAGTTGATTACATTATGAAAAAAGGAAATGAAAGATTTAACGCATTGCCATTATAATACAATAAACAAACACACACACACACACACACACACACACACACACATATCTATCTATCTATCTATCTATCTATCTATCTATATATATATATATATATATATATATATATATATATATATATATATATATATATGTATATATATATATATATATATATATATATATGTATATATATATATATATATATATATATGTATATATATATGTATATATATATATATATATATATATGTATATATATATATATATATATATATATGTATATATATATATATATATATATATATATATATATATATATATATGTATATATATATATATATATATATATATATATATATATATATATATATATATATATATATATATATATATATATATATATGTGTGTGTGTGTGTATATATATACAGTTGGTTCTCTGTTTAACGACTTTCAAGGGACCGTGAAAAATCGTCCTTAAGTAGAGATCGTCCTTAAACAGAATTTGTGAAAAAATAACATTTCCCTTCACACTTTACAGGCTTAGGACTGTCAATATATTTCTTAATATATTGGAGTGTTTAAAAATGTTATTTTTATTATCATCATTATTTTATTCATAAAAAGTTATTTTAAATTACAGTGAAAAAAAAAGAATACAAACAATACAATAAATTACGTTTTAAAAAATTCAAAAAGTGTTGATTGCTTCATTCGCCATGTTTCGTTATTCTCTTTTCCAGATTTTCTAAAATGTTAAATGAGTCACCTTCCATTTTCGATGTAATATAGCGTCGGAGAACATCTAGAGCAGAAATTGCATCTGTGTAAGACGGTGGCAGTGTCTCGTTTTCCGTGTCTTCAACTTCACCTTCGTCTGACACTGTGTTTTAGTTTACAATATCTTCATAAATTTGTTCTACATTTCTGAAATCTGTTGTTAAAACATATTTATCACAATTGTAGAAATCTTGAATTGAAACATCCTCATCTTCAACAAGACTTCTCCATTCTTCAGGGGTAATGTCATCTTCGTTGATTTCTACATCTGTACTTTGCAGTTCCACTACAAGTTCTTTGTGAATTCCAGCAACGCGAAAGCAGTCTTTTATTGTGGATGAAGAAACTTCTTTCCATGCTGATATTATCATGTGCATTGCTTCCAAGATTGCAAATTTTCTAATTTTTATACTGTCAGCCGAATTGTTTATTAATTTCCTAATTGAAGAGTTTCTGTAGTATGCTTTTACACTGCGAATGATACCCAGGTCTAATGGTTGCAACTTGCTAGTGCAATTAGCTGGTAAGAAATGGATAGTCAAATTTGTAAGTCCATGGATATTTGGAGTATGTGCAGTGCATCGGTCTATTAAAAGTAAAACTTTTCTCTTTTATAATACAAGCCCGTATCTTTCTTTGAACTTTGTTAGCCAACCAGCCGAAGCCTGAAAATTTTGCATTCCAAACTTTTCTGCCAGAATAATAGCATTTTCTTTAAATATCACTCCGGAAATTGGAATGTTAGATGCTCTTGCTTGATGAAACCATTTCAGGACTGCCTTCTCAAACTCTTCTGATCGGCCACATTGAATTTTCTGCCGTTTGGATTTGGATCCCAAACCAAATTTTTGTGCTGCTTCAAGAATTTTCTCTTTGCTTTCTAAAATGCCTTTGAGAGTAGACTCAGGTATCTGAAATTGTCTTGCGAATTGGACTTTTGTTATTCCAACACTTTCTTTCCATTTTTCAATAATTTTCACTTTTTCGTGTAGCGTAAGATGCTTTCGCATTGATGCCATTTTCCTCTACTCACCTCGTATTCGTACTGGAATGAGCTCCTACACAACCATGAATTCTCTAAACATGAACACGTGCTTCCCAGAAGGAGTGAGAGAGGGGTGCTTTTGGACAGTTCGTAAATCACATGACAACATGATAGGTACAATAGAGTGATTCCACACCCGCACTAAGAAATTCGATCCACCAGGGAAGAATGTTCGATCTTCCGAGAAACAGTAATCCCCCCCTCCCCCGGTTTTTTTCACTGCAACAAGGAAATTCCGGGTCTGTTATTGAAACCAAACTCCCCCACAGAAAGTAACCCTCCAGTAGATAAAATGTTGAAGAAAAAGTTTATCATGTAATAAAAAATCGTCGTTAAATAGAAACAAAATCGTCTTAAAATAGAATATTTTTACGTCGGAGGGACCGGGACGGGGAAATATCGTCTTTAAATAGAGATCGTCGTTAAGTAGAGCGTCGTTAAACAGAGAACCAACTGTATATATATATATATATTTACACACACATATATATATATATATATATATATATATATATATAAATAAGAATAAGATGAAAGAGAAAACCAGTAATAGCTCTAAAGCCCTGTATATATATATATATATATATATATATATATATATATATATATATATATATATATATATATATATATATATATATATATATATATATATATATATATATATATATATATATAATATATATATATATATATATATATATAATATATATATATATATATATATATATATATACAGGGTAATTTTTTTTAAACTGACACTACTCAGAGCCATCTGTAGCTTCGATCTATCAGCCGGAATGTCATCAGAATTGATAGTGGGGATATAGACGACATGGGAAAGAGTTTCCATGAAAAAAAAAATTAGTTCCAAAAGTCGACGATAGGGGACGATATGGCGCTTTTGTTGTCGACTCACCCGAGAATTTGCATAAAAGGCAACTGAAACATCAAAATACAAATTCACGACTATGTAGTCGACGGCAGCGCCAGTATTTCGGGCTATAAAGATAATGGATGAATACCGAAAAAGTAGTAAGCAGACAAATGAATAACAAAGAAATTTCACTGCAACACCACATTATGCAGCAAATTAATTCACTTTTCCCTCCTTCAATCTGACCACCGTCCTGGTGGACGATATATTGCATCCTGGACACTACGTTCTCAACGGCCGAGCGCAACATGTCACCAGGAATGTTCATCAAAGTACAGGATATATTGTCCTTTAGGGCCGCCAAGTTCGAGACTCCACCAAGATACACCTTAGACTTTAAATAACCCCTCAGAAAGATGTCACGTGGGTTAGCTCCGGGGAGTGAAGTGGTCATGCAAGTGGAAAAAAAAGACTGATGACCCTTTCTTCTGTAAAGCGAAGTCGCAACAGATTCCGCACCGATCTTTCTAGCCCGAAATAGTGGCGCTGCTGTATACATGCTGACTACATAGTCGTGAATGTGTATTTTGATATTTTACTTTCCTTTTATGCAAATTCTTGGTTGCGCCGTCAACAAAAGCGCCATATCTTCCCCTATCGGCGACTTTTGGAACTCATTTACGTTTCACGGAAACTCTTTCCCATGTCATCCTTAGTCCCTCTATCAAGTTTGGTGGAATTCCGGCTGATAGATAGCGCTACAGATGGCTCTGAGTAGTGTCAGTTTAAAAAAAATACTTAAAACAACTTAAAAGTCGTTTACTTTTAAGTAAGATCTTCATTAAGAATCAAACGGGAAACTACAATTGATCATTTGTGGCAGTATTAATTCCTTCCTAGAGTCAAAAGCTATAATAAGACATTAATAAAGTAAAGATATACTCTCCTTAAATTAACAATATCCCACAAATACACACAATGATGTATAAATACCTTTCTTCCGACCACGTACTGAACAGCACAAAACGGAAGAGAATTCACAAGGTGCGTCCAATAATTTGCAGGACTGATCTAATAAATTTTCCCCATGGCCACATTTTGCTGGCCAGTGAACTCATCCTTATACTAGACAAGAACTATTTTTGTGCCAAAGTTGAACTTTCTACCTCAATCTATTCAAAAGTTATCGCGTAAGACGATAGATATACAAGGTGCGGCCATTGATTTCCAAGACGGATCTGGTAACTCCAGAAAATATTACATGAAATACATACCCATTTCATATGTTTCGGAGTGACTCCCACCTGCCGTAATGCACTTCTGGGCTCGGCTGTATAGGTTCGGGAAACAACTTTTAAAGTCATCTTTCGGAACGCTCTTTAACGTGGACGTCACCGTTTTCTTGATGACTTCGACATCCTCAAATCTTGTTCCCTTCAGCAAATTGGCCCAGCATGAGGGCTTGGAGATGAATCCTCGTCCATACTCTCCGAACCTAACACCGGCAGACTTTTTCTTGTTTTCAAAACTGAAAGATTTGTTGGAGGGAACAATATACAAGGTGCTGTCATTGATTTCCAAGACTGATCTAGTAACTCCAGAAAATATTACATGAAATACATACTCATTTAATATGCTTCAGAGTAACTCCCACCTGCCGTAATGCACTTCTGTGCACGGCTGTGTAAGTATCGGAAACAGCTTTTAAAGTCCTCTTTCGGAATGCTCTTTAATGTGGACGTCACCGTTTTCTTGATGGCTTCGACATCCTCAAATCCTGTTCCCTTCAGCAAATTGGCACAGAATGAGGTCGTGGAAATGCAGCATCCTCCATACTCTCCGAACTTAGCACCGGCAGACTTTTTGTTGTTTCTAAAACTGAAATATTTGCTGAAGGGAACAAGATTTGAGGATGTCGAAGTCATCAAGAAAACGGTGACGTCCACATTAAAGAGCATTCCGAAAGAGGACTTTAAAAGTTGTTTCCGAAACTTATATAGCCGAGCACAGAAGTGCATTACTGCAGGTGGGAGTTACTCCGAAACATATTAAATGGGTATGTATTTCATGTAATATTTTCTGGAGTTATTAGATCAGTTCTGCAAATTAATGGCAGCACCTTGTATCTACTATCTCATATTAACAAGTACGACAACGGGAAACTCCGCGCGCATAGCTCAAAACTCTGCTTTCTGCTCCCCTGAACTCAGTCTTAAATACCCAAAAGGTCTGTGAAGACAACACCTATGCAAGTTGAAGTGCATAAAATGGAATAACATAAAATGATTGGATTGAAAAAATGTGCCATAAGGGAGAAAAACGTTATACAGAAACATTTATGATGTTATAACCTTACAATAAAGTTATTTCTATATCGTCTATATATATAAAACAGTTCCGTAACTGACTGACTGACATATAACGCACAGACCAAACTGCTGGACCTAAAGGGCTGACATTTTTCATGGCGATTCTTCTTATAGTGTAGGGGTGCACTAAGAAAGATTTTTGAAAAATTCTTCTTCAATTTTTTTAAATTACATTTTTAAGCTGTTTTCAACATTCTTTAAAGTTTGCATTTAAAATAATAATTGGAGAGCTATAAAATTTATATCACGAGAAAGAGTATAAAAATTCCTTTAAAATGAATTTTTATAATTCCTTTAAAATGAAATCCTTTTCGAATCTTTACCTCCATTTTGTGATTTTTGGTGAATTTTTAAAGATTAAATCTTAGAATTTTATTTATTAAATGCTGATCACGCGGTTTCTTTTCTTTTTGATACTTTAAATAAATTTATCGCCACGTGCATAACAACGCAATAAATGGACAAAAAAATTTTTTTTTTCTTTCTAATGCAGCAGATGATTGGACATTATCCAAAAAAATATTAAAATACAGTAAAAGAAATGTTCCTCAAACTGTACTATATTAACTGTACTATATTCTTTGGTATGTTCTATTAGATTTAATTTGAATATTTTCTTCTACATTATTTTGTCTATAAAAAAATCCGCTACGATTTTTTTAAAAATATTTTTTTTGGCATGAATTGCATGCATTGACCGTTGTATTTAATTTGAATGTACTCCGTAGCGAAGTACGGGTTTTCAGCTAGTTATAAGATAAATGGAAAACTGTATTTAATTCAGTAAGCCTGTAACTTACTAATTATATATGGCAAGACAGTGGACAGGACGTCATAACATTTCCTTTAATTGCTTATTACTTCAGTTCTTATTAATTCTGTCTAAATAATATCAGACCTGGTCACATTATAAATCAAAAGCTTAGTACAGAAAGAAATACGTAGATGATTTATTATACGTAGATGATAATGCAGCAGATGATTGGACATTATCCAAAAAAATATTAAAATATAGTAAAAGAAATGTTCCTTAAACTGTACTATATTAACTGTACTATATTCTTTAGTATGTTCTATTAGATTTAATTTGAATATTTTCTTCTACATTATTTTGTCTATAAAAATATCCGTTACGATTTTTTTTAAATATTTTTTTTGGCATGAATTGCATGCATTGACCGTTGTATTTAATGTATTTAATATTAATTGAAATTATGATTTAACTCGTAATTATGATTTCCCTAAAGAATTTTGGATATAATTTGATAACTTACTTAATTTGATTTAAAACTATAAATGAGTTACATTGATTTTAGAAAAAGAAAAGGGATGAGTGAGTTATACGTATTATAAAGAAATTTAATCAGTTTATTGGATAAGAAGAATCACATTCCCGTAATGAACATAATTCATATTGTACGTAGTTTTACTTAATTTAAAATCTACTAAGTCGTGAATTGAATTACTCCGGAGCTAAACTTTTGAGCCAATTCACTTAGCTAGGTAACTCGAACTATTTGTAATGCGGAGCAAATTCATATTCGAGGAGAGTTAATGCCAGATAAATGGTGAAATCCTAGAATTTTAATTCGGAGCAGGGAAATTAGAATTGAAAGATGCCTTTCAAACTTCATTTCTAATGGAGTTTAAAATGAATTTAATTTTCATTTCCAATAATAAAATAATCAGATTTTTCGAACTGGAATGAGTTTAAAAGAATATAATTACCAGAAATTAGTATGAGATTTTCGACAAAGCATTGCTAATAAGAGTTAATTTTGTTTGAGAATGTTAGCCTTTTTTATCGGATATTTTTAAAATGTTGAAGAAAAAAAACTAACGAATGCATTCCGACGATTATTCAGACAACTGACTATAATGCATCTTAACTGTGTAATATATTTTATTCAAATAATTGATGAAGCCTTTCAATTTTTGTTCATAGAGGTCTGAGCGAGAATTTTAATATTCTCGAAAAACAGTTTGTGACGTCATAAATGTTCATAGTTAATTTTATTTAATACGTTATTCTTTTTAAAAAATCCGTAATTACAACAAATCTTTTTTTAAATTTCTATTGGAGCAATGCTTTTCTGCTTTACTACTGCCACGTTTCTGAGCGTTGACGTCACGTGAGATAAAATCTTTAAATGGCTGATTTAGAGTAAAGAAGATGAAATTTGCTTGAAATAGATATAAACCAAGATAAAAATTTCCAATCGAATTGCTTCAAGTGGAATTTTTTACTTATTTATTCACACGAAACCATTATTTTGAGATGGATTTGATTTTGCTCCAAATGATTTTCATCGTTCCATATATTTATTCGAGCCAGAGCAGTTCATTTGTATCGAGTAAGGAATTGTTCCAAGTCGGAACAAAAGATTTCTCTCAGAAACGATTTTGCTCCTTTTCCTATTTAGCGAATTTTGAAAGATTATTAGGCTATTTCGATGAGACTAAAAATTAAAATGTTGGAATTTTCAAGATATTTCTCGCAGAAAAATGTTTTAAGCAACCTAGATCGAAGGTTTAGATTATAATCTTTATAATTTTTTGCTATGAGTACTGTACTTAGGTATTGATCTA
>OU015497.1:31082869-31092869 GCA_907164885.2 Dolomedes plantarius
AAATATAAATTTATTAATTTCAATAATTAAACACACACAAATATATAAATTCGCAAAAGTTTTTTAACCAACATTTGAATAATTCGTAAATGAAAAGCATATGAAAATAAAGATAAGAACTTCCGGAATCGAAATTAATTACCCTTAATTTTTAATTAATAAAAAACCAACATAATATGAATGAAAACGATAGTTGCTTAAAACCATATGAAAATAAAGCTATTATAAAGATGATAATAATAAAAAAAGCATAAGAAAATACTGCTCGCGCATGAAGTTAACGTTACGATATAAAGATAGTAATAATAATATAAACCGCGTGCATAAAATATTTAGCTTTTCAAGCGAAATAAATTGATTTTTAGAAAAAAACTACTTTTAATCGAGAAATTAAAATACATTGCACAAAATTTTAATTTTACCAACTTTCCACCCTACAATTTACACCCTACTTCTTTTAAATAGGATGTAAATATAAAGTTTTAACAGCCAATTGAATGCCAGTTAAAAATAATGTGTGCGCATGAAGTTAACGTTACGATATAGAGATAGTAATAAAAATCTATATATATATAAAACAGTTCCGTAACTGACTAACTGACTGATTGACTGACTGACATACAAAGTACAGACCAAACCGTTGAACCTAAAGGACTGAAATTTTGCATGGCGATTCTTCTTATAATGTAGGGGTGCACTAAGAAAGATTTTTGAAAAATTCTTCTTAGATTTTTTTAAATTAAATTTTTAATCTGTTTTTGTAACTTTTTTCAAGTTTGCATTTAAAATAATAATTTGAGGGTTGTAAAATTTATATCACGATAAACATTCAAAAAATATTACATTCAAAAAATATCATCTGTAGATAGAAAGGAGAGAGAAAATTTAAAGAAATGTAAATTTATAATGTACTCAGGGAATGTATTATTGTGGTTCTATATCAGAAAAATAATAAAATACATAAATCATAAAATAAAAAATATACATTAGCATATTGGGCACGAAGTTGCGTATCTTTCATGTAACATCAAACTACCTTATTTTAATTCAAATGTTTAAAAAAATTTAAAAATAATAACATTTGAAAATTTCGCATAAGTTCATTTTGAAAAATTCATGTATTTCATATATATCTTATTTATTCTGCACTTTGTAAAAAAATAGAAATATGCCTGTCAAAAAACAGTAGTCAACTGCCCCAGAGCGCGCGTTGCAACGCTCTCATGTGTACGGTCTAATTCAACACAAAGGAACTCGAGGCGCGCGATCTGCGTGGAACTCTCCAAACGCGCGTTCTAGTAGAAGAGAGCGTTGCATGTGTACGCAATCGTTTGATCAGTTGTATTTTTCAACGCGCGATGCAACGCGCGTTAGAAAGCGCGCGTTGCAACGCTCTCATGTGTACATAGCCTAAAGGACTGAAATTTTGCATGGCGATTCTTCTTATAATGTAGGGGTGCACTAAGAAAGATTTTTTAAAAATTCTTCTTAGATTTTTTTAAATTAAATTTTTAATCTGTTTTTGTAACTTTTTTCAAGTTTGCATTTAAAATAATAATTTGAGGGTTGTAAAATTTATATCACGAAAAAGATCATAAAAATTCAGATCATATTAATTTTTAAAAGATCATATTAATTTTTGGTGAATTTTTAAAGATTAATTTTTACAATTTAATTTAGTAAACGCTGATCATGTGATTTCTTTCTCTGGTACTTTAAATAAATTTATCGTCACATAACAACGAAATAGACACAAAAAAATTAAAATAGTGGCGCCATCTACTGTACGCTTGTGAATCGAGAGTTGTTGGTTATTTATTAATTAAAAATATTGGAAAGTTCTTGTGGATCTGTAAATATACATGTGGTAACAGTTTTAAAATTTATAAATTATCAACCTACACAGGTGATAATTTATCCGGCGTTGCCCGGGATTTTAAGAATGTTTGTTAACCAAAATCAATTTAAAAACTAAACACAGTATAAATATCATAGAATAAAAAGCATGTGAAATGTTATACACATGAATAAAAAGAAAACCCAACATAAAAAACCATAAATTTACAATAATTTCTTCAGAATTCAGCTAGATTTAGCGTTTCATCATTGGAGCAAAAAAACCCTGAAAAGTAAAGCATAAAATATATACATTTAAAATAAACCACTAAAAGCTGAAAAGGAAAAATGTCAAATTGTCTTTAGGAAAGTAAAGTTGAAATGTAAAAATGTCAAATTGTCGAATGTTTGTTAACCAAAATCAATTTAAAAACTAAATACAGTATAAATAACATAGAAAAGATTTAGCCTTTATCATTGGAGCAAAAATTCCTGAAAAGTAAAACATAAAATGCATAAATTTATAATAAACCTACCAAAATCCATTAAAAAAATAAACACAGTATAAATAACATAGAAAAAAAAGTATACGAAATGTTATACACATTAATAATATGAAAAATAAAATAAAATAAAAATAATAATTTTTAAAAATAATAAAATAAAATAAAAATAATTTTAAAAATAATAAATAAAAATAATAATAATAATAATTTAAAAAATAATAAAATAAAAGCTGAAACAAAAAAGCCTCCATAAAAAAGCTGAAAATACAGGTTTAGCAAAATCTGTATGATCCGTATTCGAACCCGCGTCATGTAGTATAGTAAATGAACGCTCTTACCGAATGCGCCACAATAACATGCTGGTGTATTGTGTAAATAGGAGAATATTTGTACTAAAATTACTGGAAAGTTGCTATGGGTTGGTGAATATACATGTATTTATGGAGTAAGAGGAGTTTTAAGTTAGAAATAAGTTAGCAGGATAGAAGCTTAGTCTTTAACTCTTCAATAGACACAAAGACATAAGCGAGGGGGGTTGCAGTAGCGATTAAAAATGATCTTGTGACACTTAGCGTGGTTGATTCGAATTTTCCATCGCGTGTGATAGTGTCAATATGCCGTTGGATCCGATTTATTTTAGAGTATAAAATCTGACTTGAAAGATTATTATTTTCCTTTATTATTCTGGTTTAATATATAACTTGAAACTTTTTGATTTTATTTATTTTTATCTTTTCGCTCGCTGTTTGCCAGCTAAGCCTAACGTGGACGCCATATTCAGAGTGGTGATTCCACAAAGTGTAACATCTTACATTTAGTTTCAAAATTTTTGGTTTTTTATTAATTAAAAATCAACGGTAATTAATTTCGATTTTTGAAGTTCTTCAGACCCTCGGCTGTTTTTAAAGACGCCTGTATGTAAAATTTCACGATCGTTGCTCCTAAACTGTGGATTTCTATACAATTACAGAGATACAAACATTCATTTTTATATATTAGATATATATATGTATGTATATATATATATATATATATATATATATATATATATATATATATATATATATATATATATATATACATATATATACATATATATACATATATATACATATATATATATATATATATATATATATATATATATATATATATATATACATATATATATATACATATATATACATATATATATACATATATATATACATATATATATATATATATATATATATATATATATATATATATATATATATATATATATATACAGTGGAATCTCGATCGATCGTTTTCGGATCCATCGTTTTTCCGTATGTGTCGTTCATTTTATCCAGTCCCAAAGATCATATTGCTTTGTTATGTTTCCGCATCTATTGCTTTCCCGCATTTATCGTTCATTTCAATCGGTCCCTTGAAAAACGATAGATCAAGATTCCACTGTATATATATATATATATATATATATATATATATATATATATATATATATATATATATATATATATATATATATATATATATATATATATGTGTGTGTGTGTGTGTGTGTGTGTACGTACGTGTGTATGAATGTGTATGGCCCGCCGGGTGGCGCAGTGGTTTGGCCCACGGTCATTCTCTGAATTCCTCCCCCACCAGGTTGCGGGTTCGATTCCTGCTCATCGGAGGAAAAAGCCGAGTATATGGGGTTTTGTTGGTTCACCTGTATAGTGCTCCCATAATAAAGAAGCGACAAATTCTCGCTGTGGATGAACGAATGTCGTAATAGGTAAAGCGCCTGCAGCCTAAGAAACAACAAACAACAACATGTATGCTAATGGACTGCTGATACTGAGATTGCAAAACCAAAAAAGACTTGTCGGATTGACAGGTGGTTTATCATGGCAATTTGGTAGACGGGTAATTTGCAATGGCAAATGCAAACTATTAAAGTCTCAGATGGCAATGCAAATATGATGCATCCTAAGATGCAAACTATATGACAGCTCCTCCGTTAAAAAAAAAAAAAAATCATCGCTTTAAAATGTTCGGAGGATGGGCCATTACGTGATGAAAACATACTTAAGTGTTGTTTTTGGTGGATTGTAATAATGCATGTACTATAATACACTGCAATAATATATAAAGGAATTCAATTTCGTAAGGGCACTACATTTACCTACGTCGCTTCTAGCTTTGTAGCCCTTATTTATGTCAGATTGAAATCAACAAAACACAAAACTAGTTAAAACCTATAAAGAACCGGACGTAGATTAATTAATACATTGGTCCAACACACAGCTGCGATTAAGTCCCAGGTAAAATACATTTTGCAAAATAATGATGGGAATTTAATTTAATATCTAAATAGCATAAAGTTTTAATAAAAGAGCTCTATCATCTTATCCAGGAACTGAAGTTCCAGCACCTTTTTTTAGTACGAGAAATGCTTCCTAGAAATTCTCAGTATTGCAAGCCGGTTGCTTCATTCAAGCCTTTTCCTCATAAACTCACATTTTCTTTTTCCATAAACATCTAACCAATTATTTTGGAATTTTATTATGTTTGCCCGTGGCATCAAAAAAGAAACGAAACTACTTCAAAACATTTTTCTTTTATTTAATTCAGGCAATGATTATTTTCTCGACATTAAAACCACGCACTCGAAAAAAAAAAAACCCCTCAAAATATCCTCCTTATTAGACCTGCATGTATGATTAATGCACTTCAAGGGAAATATGCGTATGTGTGTGTGTGAGTGTGTGTGTGTCTATGTAAGAATCGGTTTTAACGAGAGTCAGACGGTCTCTTATTTGAATTTCAAAGGTAAATAGCAACTATAAAAAGTGCGGAGGAATTAGAAGATTTTTCGGGAATCGCATAGGAACTTTTTCAAAAGAGTTTTATTCTGCGGCCTGTGAAAGGAGTTCGCTGGTTTAAAGAGCTGAATCCGAAGAGTTTTTATTGAGCTTTTTCTAGGAAGTTGCTTTCGCAGAATTGATCGGATATTCCAAGTAATATAAATTGCTTTTCGATTTTGCATTGCATTTCAGGCAGTCATGATTTTTATAGGGAGGAATTATTGTGCGGTATTCTTAAACCGGATGTAGATGCTCTCAAGAACAAACATGGGTACAAAAATGCACATGAGCATTAACTTAGTACTGATCGCTGAATATTAACAGTATAAACGAACTCAAAAGTGTTTTTTGCTCCAATAATTGCACTTAATACAGTTGAAATGGTTCGTGGATGGGTAGTTAAATCTATACATAGAAAACAGTTCCTAACTGATTGACAGACTGACAGATAACGCACAGACCAAACCGCTGGACCTAAATGGCTAAAATTTTACATGGCGATTCTTCTTATAGTATAGGGGTGCACTACGGAATATTTTTAAAAAATTCTTCTTAGATTTTTTAAAACTAAATTTTTAAGCTGTTTTTGTAACATTCGTTTAAGTTTGCATTTAAAATAATAATTTGAGGGTTATAAAATTTATATCACGAGAAAAATCATAAAAATTCCTTTAAAATGAAATCTTTTTCGAATCTTTACCTTCATTTTCTGAATTTTGGTAAATTTTTAAAGATTCCTTTTTACAAGTTAATTTATTAAATGCTGATCACGTGATTTCTTTTTCTGGTACTTTAAATAAATTTATCGTCACGTGCATAACAACGAAATAGACAAAAAAAATATATTTTTTTCTTGCTAATGCGGTAGACGATTTGACATTATCCAAAAAAAATATTAAAATACAATAAAAGTTATTATGTTCCTCAAACTGTATTATATTAACTGTACTATATTCTTATTACTATAGTCTTATTACATTTAATTTGAATATTTTCTTTTACATTATTTTGTCTATAAAAATATCCGTTACGATTTTTTTATAAATATATATATATATATATATATATATATATATATATATATATATATTTACATCAATTGCATACATTGATCGTCGTATTTATTATATATATATATATATATATATATATTCTTTTTGGCATTAATTGCATACATTGACCGTTGTATTTAATTTGAATGTACTCCGTAGCGAAGTGCTGGTTTTCACTTAGTACTTTATATTTCAGAAATTTATTGGGGATGGAAAAATTTAGGAGTCAATCCTATGCTTTGACACTAAAATTTGAAAAATTTCATAAAGTGGACTTCACACTGATTCGGCTCGCGGACGGCTCATTTCATCTCAAGAAACGCAAACTGTAAACAGAACTAATTATATACGAGATCAGTAACTTCTGCTTAATGCTGCAAACAAAATTCGCGAGCACGTGGCCAATGCTTCTTCATTCCCGAAGCCGAAAACATTTCTAATAATTTGTAACTGAATATCCCCCACGCCACGCGTAATCGTCTTCCGTAAAAGTTCAGGAAATAACTTCTGTAATTACAGGAAACGCTTCGAGAAGGTTCCGCTGCATTCTTCAGAAAGATCAAGAAAAGTTTCTGAGTGCTAATCAGCTTTACTCGGAACACACAAATGCAGTGCTGTTGATAATTAGTTAGACAATATTTTGGAAGTCCATATAAAAGAAAAGCTTGGTGTCTTAAAGAGTGGTGAAATTTAAAGCTCTGACGAATTCCTTTGAGATGAGGATTTAAATAAATTTATTAAGGAACCGGGTTGTAAGTTCCCTGAGATATTTTCGCCCACTTATTGAATAAAATACATATACATGCCTATGCATATATATATATACACTGGTGAGCAACACTAAAACATATTGACCATATGGTTTTTGCCCAGTTTCTTCGCAATGGAGTAACGTGGATCAATGAAATTCACACAACAGAGACCTCAATATATAAAACACTAGCTGAAAACCCGCACTTCGCTAGGGAGTACATTCAAATTAAATACAACGGTCAATGTATGCATTAATGCTATATATATATATTAAATCTAATAGAACATACTAAAGAATATATAGTGCAGTTAATATAGTACAGTTTCAGGTACAGTATGCAATTTCTGTTTAATATTTCTTGTTAATCAACCATTTGTTTTTAATGACATTTTGTTACTTTTATTCTTTTAGTTTTTTATATAAAATAATGCTATTATATTGTATTTATTTTATTTTATTTTTTCCCGAATTTGCTTTTTTTACACACGAGACCTTTGGGGTCACTGGGGACCCCAGAAATATTATCTTGTTTGCTTACCACTCCCATGTTCCTATATGTTTGTAATGTCCTTATATCCATGCAAATATATGCTTTCGAAAGATAAAAAAATTAAATGGCGTGATACTCCATACGCAGGACCTGGACGAACTTCGTCGGTAAATATCATAAAACTAAAACCGGGACCAACATCATATCCAACATCAAGAGCAATAGATGTAAAATCTACTTTTCTATTGTACTTTCCACCTACCACTGAAAAAATCATTATAGACATGACGAATATTGAAGGTGCTAAATTATTCGGAGATAAGTGGGAAAAAAATGGATTACAATGAGTTGCATTGCTATTTGGGGCTTCTAATCTTAGCTAGGGTTTCCAAATCACATGGCGAAGCACTGACAAGTTTGTGGGATGAACAGTTTGGACGACCTATTTTTCGAGCTGCAGTGTCTCTAAAGAGGTTCAAAGTTATATCTAGAGTCGTTCGTTTTGACAATAAAGACACTAGAGCAGAAAGGCGACTGAGTGATAAGTTGGCTGCTATTCGAGAATTTGGGGACAATTGGGTTGAAAATTTGCCAAAATTATATAATCCAGGAAATAATGTTACAATCGATGAACAAAACTGTAGGTTTAAGAGGCCGGTGCCCTTTCCGTCAATACATGCCACCAAAACCGTCGAAGTATGGCATAAAAATATGGATTGTTTTGACTCTTAAATTACATATGCATGGAATATGCTAGTATACACTGGAAAGCCAAAGGATGGTTCACCAGAGAAAAAACAGGCTTTACGCGTTGTTTTGGATTTGACCTATAGTCTCAAGGGACATAATGCTACTTTCGATAACTGGTTTTCCTCTTATGAACTTGGCCAATTACTACTAAAAAGAAATAAAACTATGCTAGGAACAATAAGAAAAAACAAGCCGGAACTTCCCATCGAATTTACTCATTCGAAAGGATTGGAGGTATTTACCTCAATTTATGGATTTACAACTGACACTACATTAGTAGCATATACACCAAAGGAAAACAAATGTGTCGCTCTAATTAGTACCATGCACAACAAAGGCGATATAAGTAATAGACCTGATAAAAAACCAACAATGATATTGTATTACAATTCGACAAAAGGAGCAGTTGATACTTTGGATCAAATAGTTGCTATTTACACTTGTAAAAGAGGAACTCCTCGTTGGCCAGTTGTACTTTTTTACAACATAATTGATGTATCTGCGTACAATGCTTTTGTGATTTGGCGGGAAGTTAACCCTTCATACCATGAAAACGAAAAGAATAGAAGAAGATATTTTCTGGAAGAATTAGGTTATGAATTAATAAAACCTGCACTACAGGAGAGAAAATTTCTCCGAAGAACTGAAGCAACCGCAGCAATTGTTAAGAAATCGCAAATAGATCCTACAGTAGGTCCAAATATGAGTGGAAGCAAGACAAATGCCAAAAAAAAAAGAGGACGTTGCAACTTTTGTCCAAGAGACTGGATAAAAAATGTTGCGAAAAATGTCATAAGTGTTTAAAATTTATTTGCAAAAATCATTCGTTTCAGGTCTGTAACAGTTGTCAATAAATCTACAGTTATTGTAATTTTTCCTCTAAAATTAATATTTTTTAATACATAAAATAAATTTCACTTTGATTCATTCTTTTTCTTTTTCTTTTTCTTTTTTTATTGTTAAAAAGTGTGTAAACTTAAAAATATATATATAACATGCAATAATCATAATAAATTAATTGAAGGAAAACTTGTGGGGTCGTTTATGACCCCAAGGGTCTTGAGTGTAACCGAAATGGGCGGAACCCACGAGGGTTAAGTCAAAAACAGTGATTTAAATACACCAAGGTTTTGGCTTTTATACCAATCGTAGAAATATAACTTCGACTTGAGTCTCGACATGTTCTAAACACCTTTCATCAGCACTTACATGCAACTCCTGTAACCCTTCACAATGCCGGCTTCTTATACGACTGCCTGTTTTGCATATTTCTCGACGCGAAACCGTGATTATCTGTTACCTAACATATTTGCATACTTCCTTCTACCTTTGCAGCAAATTTCAGCTTCTTTAATTCAGATTGGCTTACGGAAATTAACATTTTCCTCTCCGTGCTTAACTTTTGGAACTGAGTGTGTATATATATATATATAGATAGATATTTCTGAAATTTAAATCAGTAGAAGATATCTAATATCTAATCAGTCCAGTAAGTAAATTTTACAGAAAGCTTTCATCTAATGAAATTATTTTCTGCAACATAATCTTATTTTCTGCTACACATCCTATGAATAACATGGCATACTCTATTTATAACTTTCCAGAAATCGGAAGCGTATCGAGTTCATTTTTAAATAACTTCGAAAATAACTTATAGAGATCTCTTTCCAATTGTTTGAAATTTATGTTATTAACTAATGGAGTTTATTCTATGATTGTTGTTACTACATTTGATTGATTTTTATTACATTTCAGTCGCTTTTTATTCA
>OU015497.1:31097869-31106145 GCA_907164885.2 Dolomedes plantarius
GAACATCTATCTCGAACTGTAATCTTATGCAAAGTAGAGTAGCACTAAATTTTGGTTTTATATACAGTTATAGTTTTTATTTCTAACAACTGCATCTTGAACATTCAGTGTCAGTTTAGTTAGGTTAAGGAACAGTAATTTCTTTTAAAACTTCAAAAGTGTTCGTCGACTGCAAGTCACAGGGTAACTTCAACGAACCCCACTCATGAGGATATAGCGAAGTATCCGAAAATCCTTTTTAATAATATATGACGAAAGTATTTACGCGAGGCGATTCTGTTTTCTACATATTAGGCAGAAATGCAAGACAGTACATACGTAATAGCTCAGCTGCGCATAAAGAAAACTACTCATGACTTATTCTGTTTCTGAAAAGGGGATATTATTCAAAGAAACACAATCAGCCTCTGACTAATAGAGAAGACGGAAGGGAAATCTCTCTTTCGTCCTTTAGCAAAGGAGAGGTTTTCCGTTTCTCTTGATTTGATTCAACAGAGGGAAGCGGCACAATGCCAGGAAGCGTCACCACATTTTCTTATTTATGCGTATCAGTACACCAGTGGGAAAGAGGTTTAAAAGTCAATGAATGAAGCCTACATTCTCTAAGCGATATTGTGGTTTTCCTGAATGAGCTGGAAACAATTCAAAGGTCGAAACTAGGAAGTACTCCTCTATTTATACCTCAATTTTTACACAAAAGGGTTGAAAAATTCATCGCTTAAATTTGTTGACTCGAGTTGCAACGTAAAAGCTCCCTTCAATACAGACCGTGAAAAGAGAGGTTACCTCTTAAACTAAAAAAAAAATATCTTTTAAGCTTAAAAGAAAGGTTATCTCTTAAAAGATATATCTCTTAACCTTTTCCTTACGGGGTGGGATAGCATGTATCCCGAGAATACGGGCCCAAGAATGAATATGTATGTATATATATATGTATATATATATATATATATATATATATATATATATATATATATATATATATATATATATATATATATATATATATATATATATATATATATATATATATATAAATATATATATATATATTTATAAATAAATATATATATATATTTATAAATATATATATATATATATATATATTTATAAATATATGTATGTATATTATATATATATATATATATATATATATATATATGCCATACAGCATATGTCTCGGGCAGGTGGTCAGCCTGCCACAGGACCCCCAGAGTTAGTTCCCAATCATGTTTGGTCCTCATTTTATCAACCCCAAATATATATATATATATATATATATATAAAACAACAAAATAAGTAATTAGAGAAAATAACTACTAAAAATAAAATAAATGAAAACAATAATAAAGTAAAAATAAAAATAAAACAATGATAACATACTCTTAGTGATAATAATAAAAAAGCTAATATAATTAAGGTTAAATAGTCCTAAACACAGTCTTTAAAGTAGGACAGCTGTGTTTCCATTTGCTCCTTGGTAGCAAGTTTTGTGACGTCAATCATCTTGCGGTTACTTATTCTTAACTTCCACTCTGTCTGGCGCCAGGCTTGGTGTTCTATGGTTGAGTGGATAAATATTCAATTCTACAGTTACTCATGGATTGTACGGTGTCTGAGTATGTTTATTGTATAGATCATACTTATCTGAAACAATCCATTGGTTTTTAGACAGTATTGACACCGCTGATGATGAAATATTGTCAAAAACCTCTTTCAATCTTATCTTTTCATGTTTTTGGTTCCTGGCTGTAGTAGCTTTAGTGCTCATACTGGTTTTTCTCTTTCAACTTTATCTTATATATATATATATATATATATATATATATATATATATATATATATATATATATATATATATATATAACCCCCTTAATGGCCGTTCTTACACAGGGGGTATAAAATTTTCTTCTAAAGAGGGAATCGAAAAAATTGACCCCGTAAGCTAAATGTTAAAATTAGATTCATTGGGAAATTTTTGCACGTTTGCTTTGCAGCTAATTCCAACCTTACGTAAAAAGTAAAATATATTTATTATATTTGAACAGTAGATTACTAATGTGATTGTTAATATAAACATATTCTGTTGCCGTGAACTTACACTTCATCTTTATTGTTTTTTTTTTTATCCTATGCGGAGGCACTTGTATTCAATATATATAATATATTTATATATTTATTATCTATCTTTATCATCTTTATTGCAAACTCTTGGACATGGTATATGGAACGTTAGAGTTAATAAGGATAGCTGAATGCGACTTTATTTGTAAGTGCATGTGAATGTTCCAGGTAACTAACATTGACCGCAAGGTGTTGCTGTACCCATCCCAGAAGAACTTAAAATAGGGGGATGTAGGGTGAAAGAAAGAGATAGAGAGAAAAAGTACGGTGTCTGAGTATGTTTATTGTATAGATCATACTTATCTGAAACAATCCATTGTTTTTTAGACAGTATTGACACCGCTGATGATGAAATATTGTCAAAAACCTCTTTCAATCTTATCTTTTCATGTTTTTGGTTCCTGGCTGTAGTATCTTTAGTGCTCATACTGGTTTTTCTCTTTCAACTTTATCTTATATATATATATATATATATATATATATATATATATATATATATATATATATATATATATATATATATAACCCCCTTAATGGCCGTTCTTACACAGGGGGTATGAAATTTCCTTCTAAAGAGGGAATCGAAAAATTTGACCCCGTAAGCTAAACGTTAAAATTAGATTCATTGGGAAATTTTTGTACGATTGCTTTGCAGCTAATTCCAACCTTACATAAAAAGTAAAATATATTTATTATATTTGAACAGTAGATTACTAATGTGACTGTTAATATGGCGAGAGTTGTCGATAGAAAACTTATCGCTGACACAGTTTGTTTGCTGGCAAGACAAGAAAATGGATTTTGTAATAATTTTGTATTATTAGGCATAACTAGAATAAAAATGCGCACTTTATCATCTATCGATAGAGACTCCCCATATTGAAACGGAAATTTCGAAGTTCAAAATTTTTAAAATGAATTCAGGATTGCGAATATTCTGAAAGAAGAAACAGTAGGAGAACAGCTCACCAACCAGACACAGCCAACTAGAGAGCAGTATGTGAAGCAGATTAAGGAAACTAAGATCCATGAAAAATTTAGGAATAGTGAAGCCAAAAGAACCTGGCTGTTTCCTGAGAGAAGAGAATACGTAAAAGAACTGATCAATTTAGTAAAGCCAACGAAGCCATCGGAAAGGTAGTTGAAACCGAATTTGAAAAATAAATACCTTTTACCTTATTTAAATTTCGAACAAACTGGTACAAGCTCCATGACAAACCAAACAAGCCAAGAAGAAATCAAGAAGATTAATCGTGTTAGTTGACCTGATATTAGGGCCATCAATGCTGACGACTGTAGCAAGGGGTACACCTTCATTGATGTATCGTTGCCCCAAATAGGGGTATTATTATTGCTTACAAAAGTAAGCAACAGGGCGTTGGGGTTTTTTTTTGTCTCAAATTCGCTTACCACAGTGGTTAATGTTTGCTTTGTTTCATTTTATTGTATAATACAAAACTATAATGCAGTGATTTTTTAAAAATTTCTATTCCGCACTTAAAAAAGGAAGTCTGAAAAACTAGGAATTAGCATTCTTAAATTACTAATGTTAGCGATTCGTATGATAAATAACTTACAATGAGATGAATTAAAATGAAATTATTTACTATGTAGGAAGGAGAACATTTTCTTGCACAGCAGGGGGAGAGTCTGTCGCAAATCATATGGGTTCCTATTCCGATCCTTTCAGAAAATCGTTAAAATTTTTACAAGTATACCTACTGTATACCGTACGTGTACCTTGCGTATACTTAACAGGGAATCAATCTGTCACAAATGATATGGGTCAAATTCCGATCCTTCCAGAAAATCGTTAAAACTTCTACTAGTATGCCTAATGCATACTATACTTGTACATTACGTATACCTAACAGGGAATCAATCTGTCGCAGATGATATGGGTCAAAATTTCGATCCTTCCAGAAAATCGTTTAAACTTCTACTAGTATACCTAATGTATACCGTACGTGTACCTTACGTATACCTAACAGGGAATCAATCTGTCGCAGATGATATGGGTCAAAATTTCGATCCTTCCAAAAAATCGTTAAAACTTTTGCAAGTATACCTAACTTCTACCTTACGTATGCTTAACCAGTTTTTTTCTTCAATAGAAGACATTCATACACAATACAGGAAGCGAAGGATATTTAATTTCTGATAATTAAATTAATTTTATACAAAATACAGCATATGAAGGGTTAAAAAAAAACACTTGACAACAAATTTGCTGAAGGTTTTCTGTAGATAAGTTTATCGTATTTTCGCTTCCATTTATCATTTCGTTTTAGTAATATCATTCCTGGAAACCCAGTAAAACTGTAATCTTGTTCTACCGAACGAGTCGATAATAACTCTTAGAAATTAGATAAAACGCGAATTCTACTTGTTATTTCTGCGAAATTACATAAATAGGATCTCCGTGTTGGTAAACCATCTGATATTTAATGAATCGCATGACATTTATCTGTGTTGCGACTTTTTGCTCTGCATTCGTGCTGTTTTTCGCAGATAATTAAGGCGTGACATGGTTATATTTCCAGTGCGAAGTCAGATAACGTCTAAAATGCTTCTGCGAAGGTCAAAGACAGGATACTTTTATTTTGACGACACTGAGACACAGGGCATTACAATTTTAATACGCAACATTAACTTCCGGTTTATTTTAAGGAATTTAGACTCTCAATTCTAGTGATAGAGAATAAATTCTCTCATCTGTGAAAAGTAAGTCTATATAATTCCAAAAGTCTGAATTTGTCTGTATTTCAATAAAGAAAATGTCATGTATGTAAGAATAAGGGATACTGTACATCAGGGGTGTCAAACTCAAAGGCTAACTTGGGCCAAACAAACAAGGTTTAACTATAGGTGGGCCGCAAAAAAAAATCAATATTAATAGAAATGTATGTTTATTTACCTAATTGCAGTATATTCAACATAAATATACGCATTTTGTTTAATAATAACAAAAAAAGAGTATAATTTTAAAAAAAAACATTTAGCGAATTCTTTCTATCTTATTATAATTCTAAGTCGGTTATTTTATTATATATTATTGTGTGCCAATATATTGACTGGGCCGCAAAAGTGTTCATTGCGGGCCGGATGCGACCCGCGGGCTGCAAGTTTGACACCCCTGCTGTACATGGAATAGACAATAATAGATACAAATATGTAACCGGTTTATGAGTGGTTTTAATTATATTTTAACGTGTTTATCATCAAGTTTAGACAATAGCTGTCTGATTTAGTTCAAATTTCTTTTATGTCGTTTTCTAAAAACATTTTCCATTCTAAGTAGAAACGGCATTTGGTCGGAAATATGGCTCTATGCGGCTTTAGTAGTCAAAGAAAAGGAAAACATTCGAGTATTTTGGAATATAGCAAATCCACTAAAGAAAGGTATTATCGTAAAAACCAGTTTTTGATGAACATAGAAAAGTTACTTTAAAAATAAAAATACGGAATAATTTATTCCGATAACTGTATTAGGAATAGCACTTATGCAAATTTCGTTGCTTTTTGAATTTTCCGTTTCAGTTTATAAAAGAGGCTGTAATTTTTTTCTGAAAATGTTTTCATATCTAAATTTTAAGAGCTTTGCTTTTTCATTTTCAAGTATTCTTTATGTCCTTTTAATGGGGTTCACACATTTATATATAAATAATTCATTATTATTTCTTAAATTTCTTTTTTTTTTAACAATCTATAACATAGACGTTAATTTCTTTGAAAATTTACGGTCAAAATTGTCGGGTTTTTCCTTCGCTCTCTGATTTTATCCCAGTCTCTTTGAAATAATGAAATTACTCTAAAAAATATTTACGCTTATACTATGTTAATTTCAAGACTTTTTAAAGCAAATTTCACTTTACCTTACATCTGGAGCTGATGGTTAAGTTAAGAGTATACATTTTAGGAATTTCAGAACTATATAATTTTCATATGACTATTCATGATCAAAAATGGCTTACGTGCGCAGTGTATCGCGTTAACATCGTTATAATTTTAATTTTTATTTAATTCACTTCAGATTAAATGTAAAAATTGAAGACGAATTTATAATTGTACGAACAGGACAAAACAGCTAGCTAAATACAACTGACTCTCTTTAGAGCTATCATTGTTCATATTTCACTATTAAATTGCGTACAATGAATACCATATATTATATATATTGCTTAGTAATTTAGCTTATTTAGCTTAAAAAATTTCGTAGCAGAGGCTTAAAAAATACCGTCCATAATAATCAAACTGAGTTTTATATAGATTCTGGAATTAAAAACCCTTTTCATGCGGAATAATCAATTTTAGTCAATAGATGGCGCTAGTTTACCTATGGGTTTAGAGGGAACAATGAGGTACCTCTCATATCTAAGTCTCCAAACGAACAATAAATAATACGTATAAATAGTTAAGGCTGCTATGTACTAACCCCATTGGATTCGCTCACCTCAATGTTAACCTGTGGAGAAAATGAGTCCACGGATTGCCGACTTGGATTCAAAGATTTTTTTTTTAAAATTGCACTCCGTCATAGAGAAAGAAATTATACATTTGTGTACATTTTTCGTCTTTAAAACATGCAATTAATATTTTAAAATTTAAATTATTCGGGGAAAAATCTGGTATAGTGTGTTATAAACGCTCATAAATTCCTTCGGTGGACGAAATTTATAAAATGAATCCTGTAGCGCTTTGCAGAAAAGTTCAGGCTATCTGACAAAACCAATTTTATTTGATTATCAGCATTTATGTACCTGTAAATAGTTGACAAAAATATAATTTAAATAAAAAATTTGGGGGCAGCGCTTAGCCCCCCTATAGAGAGAGAGAGCCATTACAATCCCTCAAAATGTCAATCCTAAGGGGGGGGGGGTGGAATTCTCCAACTGTCAACTGGACTCCTCCCACCACAAGAGTCTGCAAGAAGAGGAAAAGGGAAATACGATATTTTTTCTTAGTACATAGCAGCCTTAAGTCATAAATCCTTACCCAGGATTAAAGACAATATTCACAGCCCTCCAGGGACCGATTTAGAAAATTCTTGACTATAGGCACAACTCGGGATGGGAGCCTCCTAACACTGATGTGGGCATAAAATTTTCAAAAGTGACACAAAAAAAAAAAATAATAATCACGAATCACTGTGAAAGTACCATTTTACCAAGAATTGCCTATTTGAAGCGTAGAAGCCTAGAACATTATCAAATAACATACGGCAATACAACATATTAAATTCATTATTAAAACACCAATACAATGCAACCAGAAAAACTTAATTAATTCCTTATATATATATACACTGTAACATACACATGATGAAACAATCAATCAAATTTGAAAAGATATATAAAAGAATAGCTATGCAAAAAGGTAAAATTAAAAAAAATTTGAATTGGGAATTTTTCCTTTTATAATAAAATATTTGGGGGCCCCCAACATTCAAGGGCCCCTAGGCCCGGGCCTACCGGGCCTAGTGGAAAATTAGGGCCTTCAGCCCTCCTAAAAATCATACAAACTATAGTTTTGATTTATTAAAATCGGTTGTATTCTTTGCTTGGGTTCTATTGTCATGGGCGTAAACTTAATCTTTCTTTTTTTTAAATTTATTTTTTTAACATAAAATAATTATTTCTGGTAGTTTTTCCGAAAACTTATAGGTCTCTTTAAAAAATTTGACGCAAGGAACCATTTTTCATGGTCATGCCACTGAGGATGGAGATTAATTTCTCAGTGGCCCATCCTGAATGCGTTTGATTGGGTGGTTACCTTCAACCCGTGTTTCGGCTACTGCTTTTGAATTTAATTGATGTCTGTATCCATATCTAATTGATGAATTCAAGAAAAAAAACTTTAATATTCAATTAAAAGTATATTTATTATTGTTTAATGGAAAGTTTAAATATATAGGTAAAAGCCTAAAACTTTTTACAAAAAATTAGGAATAAAATTTGTGTAAAGGCTGTATAAAACCAAAACTTGCATTAAAAATTCTGCATTTTTCTCAAAATTTCTGGATTGACTATGAATAGCAACATCAGACAGTGGGGTAGCCTCGGGGTAGACCGTTGGTAGAGCGCCGGGTTTCGGGCGGAGGGTGCTCAGTTCGAATCCCGACGAGCACCGCTGAATGCTTTCGTGTCTAGGCC
>OU015497.1:31106645-31124145 GCA_907164885.2 Dolomedes plantarius
TGGTAACGCCCGACCGTCCAAAAGAACGATTATGGGCTGTTGCTCAAAGCAGATGATATATCCAACTTACTATGTCTTTGGCCTGAAAGAAAAGAGTAGAGTTGGAAATGCAATTAAAACAAGTCTTTATCACGACGCCATGATAGCTTAACCTTTTCCTTACGGGGTGAGATAGCATGTATTCCAAGAATATGGGCCCAATAATGAATATATATATATATATATATATATATATATACTGCGACTGAGCAAGCTCGAGTCAGCCTTTCCTCCCTTCAGTGGGTCGATAAAATGAGGATTTGGGACGATAAATTGGGACGATAAATTGGGAACTAAACTCTGGGGGTCCCACGTCAGGCTGACCACCTGACTGAGACATATGCTATATGGCACCCCAAGCCCACTGTCAAGAAAGAGGAGATGAGCACCGCCGGCCTTGGTCCACAGAGGACTGTTGCGCCATAAGTTTGGTTTTTAGTTTATATATATATATAACCCCCTTAATGGCCGTTCTTACAAAGGGGGTAGGAAATTTCCCGTTCTGTAGAGGGAATCGAGAAATTGGTCCCCGTAGCCTAAAGGTTAATAATAAGACCTCACAGATGCAGATCGGAAGATCAAACCTTGGAAGTAAAACGTAATAAAGACTATAACTAATACAATAGTTTCATGATGAAAATAATTTTTTTTTATAAAAAATAACAGTTGCAAACAGGAAAAAAAATATTTCTCTTATGAATATTTTTATTTCAAGCCTTCGGGGTTTCAAAATTTTGAAACTACACTGGTTCTGGCCAGTCATCAAATCGTAACTTCAACTCAGAGAAGGATGTGAGTTCAAATATCGTCCCTCTCTCCTGTTATTTCGTTGGAATCTCACGAATTACCTTCAGGAGTGAAGACTGGCGAAATATGTTGTGTGATTCCTACTTCGTTCCTCCATTTACACTCGAAGATTGATGAGCCTCGCAACTAACTCCCCCTGAAGCAGCCGATAGCTCTCTCTGCGCTATGCCATCCGTCATACCGAAATAACAGCTCTTTCAGTTCGTGAACGAGGAGAAAGTGATACAATGTAAAAACTTTCTTTGAACAAGAGGCCAAAGGGTGAATTACGTTTCCAGGTAAATTAGGGGCCGTCTCTTTATGGATAGTTTGTAAAGAAGGGTATTGGCATTGATGAGCTTGAGCGAATGTTGGAGCTACGTTAGGACGGAACAATAACCTATTTTGAGAATTGCATGAGACGTAAACTGCTTGGGATCCGGTCTAGAATGTACGCCCTTTACATTTTGAAGGGGGCATCTACTATGGACCCGCCTTTATAAATCCATTACTTTAGAGAGGGAGTTATAAAATCACCTTCTTCTTTATTATCTTAATATTTAATTTAACTTCTTTATTATCTTAATATTTAATTTATCTTAATATTTAATTTAACCATAATATTTAAAATTGGATAATTTAATCCTGGCGTTTTAATTTCCAAATATTGATTTATAAACAATTTAATTGAATAGTGATACTTATTTTAACGCTTTTTTTTTTATTAGAAGTTTTGCTCACTAACTCACACTTGAAAATTTTGTGCAAAAAGAAGAAACATAGTACTGAAACATTTTCATTTGCAGAAATGTTGCGATAGATTTAAATACCGTAAGACTTTGGTGACGAATTTTAAGTTTTTTTTTTCTGTGCCAGACGATCAGTTTTAAAAGCAGCTCAAACCGAACAGTTGCAAAACATTGGTACATCCTTTCCTTGCGTAGTAATGTATTGCGCTAACCCGGATCTTTAATTACCATCGAGAAATTAAAGTTAAAATGTGTCACAAAGTTACCCCGTCGAGTGGGGCCTACTTTGTGACATCTGTGTTTTCGCCTTGAAATCCAAGAGGAAAAATTACTTGACACAAAGCTAGACAGTAAAACGCCTATCAAAAGCTTGACAGACAATTATATATACCTATTACAAATATTGGATAGCTTTATCTATATCTTTGTCACCAAAGAGACCTCGGGTGCCCAGGGCAGCCATCAGTTCTTTGAAAAGATGAGGAAATTCGTCTTTCGGCACATTCTGCTCCTTCGGGTAGTTTTCTCCAGATAGTCAATACTTCTTTCTCTCCAGTGGTATTTTAGAGGACCGAAAAATGCAACATTGAGCGGCTGGAGGAGGTGGGTCGATTTCGTGGGTTATTTTGTGACAGTGTTAATGTGTCACAAAGTAACCCCCTTCACTTTTCGAAATTTAGGTTATGTTCTCATATGTCTTGGAAATATCACTACACAAAAGTTATGATTCTCCACAATCTATCCACACATATTGACAATATAAACTAATTACCTGTGGTAGTTGGTTGTATAAGGTGTTAGCCTTCAGCACACAAAGTTTCCGAACTTTGAGTCAATAGCTTGACAACAGGTTTGAACAATACACGTGACAGCGAAGACAAATGACACGCAGAAGCTTCGGACACTAGCCCCTAGGTGTCTCAGTATGTCGGACAAGCTGTTAGAGTTGTTCTTTGTATTCCCGGTATCACGGGCGCGGTGCATGATTCGAAATACGAAAAAATTACTATGTGTAACACAGATACCCCTGCACTCACAAAGTAACCCCATCTCAAGGTAAAATAAATTAAAAATTTATAATTCAAGCTTATTCATCACTTTGTTTTTAAGATAACAAAAGCGCTTGTAACTACAGTATATCATACCAAGGCTTGAACTTGGGTTTGAAAGTCCCGAATGGGAATTTTACCACCTGAACTCAAAAGTTTCAAATTCTAATATTCACGGCTTCTTTACACTAACCACACTGCATGCTGCCCTTATATATTTTTCCAATCACGCTTTTATTTGTCACATCTATGTTGTATTTTCCATGGTTATATCTCAGATGCTTCCTAAATGTTCAGTAATGTCATATCTAAATAGTCCCACTCTAGTGAGAATATGCCAGGACAAGTTTCAACTTGGAACTGGTACTGAGTTATCCTAGCGATGTGAAACATTCATTTTTCAATTGTCATTCCTTATATTTTAAATCATCCCATATACACTGCTGGCCACCCAAATTGCAACACCAAGAAAGACAAGAGATATCACAACAAAATTTATTTTGTAGATAACATGTTGACCAAGTATCAAATGATTAAATTTATAGACTTCTGTGAAGTGTGGTTCCTGCCAAAATCAGTAGCCAGAGTAGCCGCCATTGTTGGAGATCACCGCTGCCACACGCCTCGGCATTGATTCAAAGAGACTTTGGATGAGCTCTTGGGGTACAGCAGACCAAGCAGCTTCCACGCGTTGCCAAAGTTGATCTGCTGTGGCAGCTGGGGATGGAATCTGGGTCAATCGTAGAGCAACCATGGACCACATGTTTTCTATCGGCGAAAGATCCGGAGAGCGAAGCGGCCAGGGAAGCAATTCAATCTGGCGATTGACGAAGAACCGTTGGACAATGCGTGCCACGTGTGGTCGTGCATTATCCTGTTGAAATATGGCTGTGGGCAAGCCCTGAAGGTAAGGAAGGACAACTGGCTCCAACACCTCGGAGATGTAGCGCTGGCTGTTTAAAGTACCGGCAATGCGTACTAGAGGATGCGTACTAGAGGTGATATCCAATACCGCCACATACCATGATACCCGGTGCAGGACCAGTGTGGCGGTGCATAACGCAGCTGTTCAGCATCCTCTCTTCACGGTGTCTCCAGACTCGAATGCGACCATCGTGGTAATGCAGACAGAAGCGTGACTCGTCAGTAAAGATAATTTCATTCCATTCTGCCGTCCACATCCTTCTGTCATCGCACCGTTCGCGGCGGAGACGTCTGTGGTTCTGCGTCAAGGGTAGACAAAGCAATGGACGTCTTGCGGACAGACCACTCTGCTGTAAACGGCGTCGAATGGTACACGCAGACACTGGATGATGCGTTACAGACTGCATGTGCTGTGCTATGGTTCGTGATGTGACTGAGCGATCCGTCATTGCCATGCGCACAATTTGCCTGTCATCACGTGAAGTGTTGCGCTGAGGTGGATGCGATCGAACACGCCGGTCCGCCGTACCCTCCTGCATCCAACGATCACATATCCGCATTACAGTTGTTTGGTTTCGTCCAACGCGACTACCGATTTCCCTGAAAGATAATCCCCAATCTCGGTAGGCCACTATCCTTCCTCTGTCGAACTCGGATACTTGATCAAAAGATGATCGCTGTTTTCGACGAGGAATAATTGATCGTTTTTTTTGAAAAAAACCACAAGAAAAACACAATTGCCGAACTTGAAATCGTCGAAATCTCCAAGCCTTAAATAGCGCTTTGAAGTGGCGCCACATGCGCGCGTGATGTGCGTGATGTGCGTCTTTACAGTGGCCAGCAGTGTATTAAAGACATTTTGAATTTCTTGTCATCATTTTATATTTATCTTTTTTTTCAATCTATATAATATATTAAAAAGTTTAGCATAAGGGAAATTTCTAAAATATTTTACCCTTATATTAGCTCATTTTTTTTTTTCAAGTGACACTTCGGCAATTGAAAAAAATAAAAATGTAGACAAATAAAACCAAAAGATTAAAGTCATCAGCAGACGAAAAATAACTCTGACCTGAAGAACTTAAGTTTTCAATTTGAAAAAGTCAATTTATTCAGATTAGTTTATGAATTTAATGGAATTATATTTTTAAAATGATTTCAAAATTTTCTTCTTAAAATCCTTTTATAGTTATTAACTTTTTGCCTTTCAAACCCCATTATCGAACAAGGAGCCATATAAAAAAACACTGAATGAATGACTTTCATTTTCGGAAAATACGCAGGGAAAATTAGGGGGGGGAGGCAATTTTTTAACAGAGAAATATACCGTAAGATGGGGGTTACTTTGTGACGGATTTTAAGTTTATTCCTGTGCCAGGCGATCAGTTTTAAAAGCAGCCCAAAATGAATAATTGCAAAGCATTGGTACATCCTTTCCGTACGTAGTAATGTATTGTGCTAACCCGGATCTTTAATTACCATCGAGAAATTAAAGTTAAAGTGTGTCACAAAGTTATCCCGCCGAGTGGGGCTACTTTGTGGCATCTGTGTTTTCGCCTTGAAATCCAAGAGGAAAAATTACTTGACACAAAGTAAGACAGCAAAAGCTTGATACACAATTATATATACCTATTAAAAATATTGTCTATAACTTATTATCTATAACTTTGACATCAAAGAGACCTCGGGGGCCAATGGCAGCCATTATTTCTTTGAGAAGATGAGGAAATTCGTCTTTCGGCACATTCTGCTCTTTCGGGTAGTTTTTTTTTCTAGATAGTCAATACTTCTTTCTAGGCCAGGCAACATAGGCCAAAAAAGGGGGGTGTAGACGAAATAATTCTCGGAAAGCTGGAAACGGTTTTAATCTCTTCATTTGCATGTAAAAAGAGTTTATTGAAGTTTGCGCCGATTTTCTGCTTGTGCTCTATGAGGGGTGTCCCAAAAACCTCGAAATTTTCGGACTTTTTACAGTTTTTCACTAATAACTCCTAAACGATGCATTTCTAGGAAAATGTTACCAGTTAATAAATTGAAGTACACAAAATTCTGCGTCGAATGAGCACCATAATATAGTGAAATTGCGTGAAGTTGTTAGGAAGATATGCGAGTTCAAAGAACGACAATTTTTTCTCATTTTTCAAAAAAAAATAAATCATGTTTTGGATTTTTAAACCTCATTTTCGCAATGTAAAATGTATTATATGAAATAAATAATACATTTGGATATCATACAAATCTTGTGCTGACCGTATATACGAACACAGGAACAACAATTTTCAACAAAGCGTCTTTTCCTTTTTATTCCTGCTGGCGAACCAAGAACCAACATCGCCCAAGGGGCAGAATGAGTGTCGCCCAAAAGATAGGTGCATTCTTCCCCCCCCCCCCCTGCTCCTGCCTTGCTATACCCAGGTCGCAGTTTGAAAACCTATTCAGTTTTGCGCCTGTTCCTCACCGAGAAGTATCTTGCACACCATTTTTTTTCTTCCGTAAAATTCAAATAGTTTTCAAGTTTTAGTTATCCCCGCATTTCAGTGTGCGTGGAAGTGGCATTTTGTAAAAAGTATGGCGGATTCACAGTGACGGGTGGATTCACAAGGACAGGTGACGACAGTGAAAGAAAAAGGTATCCTAACTTTCATTGACAGGAGGAAAAAAAAAAGAAAGGATAGGAAACACGCTTTCTTTAAGGATAAGACTTCGGTAACTGTTCATGAAAAATGCAGAAAAATCTACAACAAGCAGTCGTACACTGATGCTGCACTAGCTGAGAAGTCTTCTGGTCGTAACACCTCTGGAAGGTTGAATGAACCGTTGTTTGATTTCAAGAGACACTGTTTGTTTTGTGGAAAAGATGCCTCCGATGAATTCATAAAACTTCAAAAAAAAATTAAACCAATCACGACGATTAAAAAGTTTATGAAGTGACCAATCTTTATTTCAAGCAAAATATCATCGATGCGGCTAAAACAATAAGGAAAAATGATGAATGGAGTAAAGCTGTTCTTTTTCGAATTCAAACTGAGACTCATCTTGTTGCATCTGAAGGAAGGTATCATGAATCATGCTGTAAAGATTATTTCGGATGATGGGTACAATCAAGAAATACGCGAGGCCACCCAGAGGATAAAGAAGTGACGGCTGCAGTGGATTACATATGCAGTTACCTTGAAGAAAATGAAGACCAATGTCAGCTTGTATTGAGTGATATTCTCAAGGATTACAGTAGACCAATTCCAACAACCCCCATTCTGAAACAAAGACTGGAGAGTGTTTATGGAGACGACATAATAGTTACAATTGGTAAGAACAGATTCAGTCCCAGTATAATATGCTTCAGGAACACAGGTTACACGATCCTGACTAAGAAATGGTACGAGTCGAAATTGCCTGATAAAGAGGAGAATTGCATTTTATAAAAAAAACAGAATCCGAACTCAGAAATTACTTTACATATGAAATGGCACCTTTCCCACCATCTTTATTTGATGAACAAGGAACGATGAGAAAATCCCGTAAATCTGTTTACTATGATTTGTTTGATCACTCCGTCAAACATCGGAAGTGCTCTCTATGTGATTGACGGCGGGTTTCTCATTCACCGAGTACAGTGGGAGTTGAGAGAAAAGTTCTCTTCAGTTTTCAACAAATATGCGGAGTATGTAAAAAAATACTTCGGGGCGCGATCAGTCATAGTATTTGACGGCTATCCAGAAGACCCTACAGAGAAGAGAACAAAATCAGCAGAACGCCTTAGGAGAAACAAGTATATTGCAGCAAACGTTGAATTCGATGATACAATGTTACTAACAATGTCAAAAGAAAAATTTCTCTCGAATGAAGGGTACAAAAACGACTCATTTTAATGCTAATTCAAAAATTTGATGATGAAAACATCGCTGTCGAACAGGCTGCAGAGGATGCCGACACAACCATTGTCAGAATGGCTATAGATAATTATACACTCTCTGAATGTCTGATTGTGGTAGGAGAAGACATAGATCTTCTAGTAATTATTACTGCATTAGCTTCTAATAGAGATCGGTTGTTTTTGATGAAGCCTGGAAAAGGAAAGTCCGAGACCGTCTTCTATTCCCCGACACACTTCAAAATGTCCAACAAAGTTAAAGAAAATATATTATTTCTTCACGCTTTCAGCGGATGTGATTCAACATCTGCCATTTTCAGACAGGGGAAGATGAAGTTGGCAAAGATGCGGAGGTACAAAGGACTGTGGAGATATTTAAAAACCGTGATGCGACTGCAAATGAAGTCCGTGCTGCCGGCGAAAAAGTAATTGCTGAACTGGGTCCATCAAATGACCATTCCACAAATTAATTTGTAGGAAAGCCCTCATTGCGTGCAGTCGAGCAGCTTCTTCAGTTGGAGGAAGAGTAGCCAAGTTGAAAGTATTCTGCACTAAGGATTTGGTGAACAGTTTAAAGCGTGTTTTATTCAGAGGAGAAGATTGAAGAAACGATCGGGCATACAAAACAAATTAATTCGTGGAATGGTCATTTGATGGACCCAGTTCAGTGGGGATGGAAGGTTACTAAGCATGGGCTACTCCCACTACCATCAACAGCCGAACAAGCCCCGCAGGAACTGATTAATAATACTGCCTGCAAATGTTCGAAAGGGTGCCGAAATACTTGTGGTTGCAGAAAGCAAGGGATGAAATGTTCCCCAATATTCTATAATTGCAGAGGAGAGTCCTGCACCAATACACCAGATGAAATTGATGACGAATCAAACTTGAACGACAGCGAGGATATGCTACCTAACAATGATGACGAATTCGAAGACATTATGGATGACGTGGACCTTCAGTCGGACCAATTGCTCCAGTCAGCTTCTACTTCCAAACGCAGCAAATTCAATTAACCTTGTATTTTTATTATTTTTAATTTTCATTTTGTCAATCACCTACACATCAAAACCTACAAGTTTTTTTGTACTTTAAGTCAATTTTTTACGTGTTAATTACATAAATATTTGCATCATAATGTGCGTTTTTCATTTCAAATCCTTAGATTCACCAAAACTGGTTCTTGGTTCGCCAGCAGGAATAAAAAGTAAAAGACGCTTTGTTGAAAATTGTTGTACCTGTGTTCGTATATACGGTCAGCACAAGATTTGTATGATATCCAAATGTATTATTTATTTCATATAATACATTTTACATTGCGAAAATGAGGTTTAAAAATCCAAAACACGATTTATATTTTTTTTGAAAAATGAGAAAAAATTGTCGTTCTTTGAACTCGCATATCTTCCTAAAAACGTCACGTAATTTCACTATATGGTGCTCAGAATTTTGTGTACTTCAATTTATTAAGTGGTAACATTTTCCTAGAAATGCATCTTTTAGGAGTTATTAGTGAAAAACTGTAAAAAGTCCGAAAATTTCGAGATTTTTGGGACACCCCTCATAGAGCACAAGCAGAAAATTGGTGCAAACTTCAATAAGCTCCTTTTACATGCAAATGAAGAGATTAAAACCGTTTCCAGCTTACCGAGAATTATTTTGTCTACAAACCCTATGTTGCCTGGCCTATTCCCCCCAGTGGGATTTTAGGGGACGGAAAAATGCAATATCGAGCAGCTGGAGGATGTGGGTGGACTTTGTGGGTTATTTTGTGACAGTGTCAATGTGTCACAAATGGCTTACAGTGGCCAGCGAAGACAAATGGCACGCAGAAGCTTCGGACACTGGCCACAAGGTGTCTGTGTGTTTCGGATAAGCTGTTGGCGCTGTTCTTTGCCTTTCCGGTATTACGGGCGTGGCGCGAGATCCGAAGTACAAAAAAATTACTATGTGTCACAAAGTTACTCCTGGAGTCACAAAGTACTTAAACTGTAACCAAATACATTAAAAACAGTTGCTAATTTTTGAAAATATATGTATATTCCATAATGTTAAGTTTGTTGTTGTTGTTGTTGTTTTGTTGTTGTTGTTGTTGTTGTTGTTGTTGCTTCTTATGCCCCCTGGCTGGAAGTTCCAGACCAGGTCCATATAGGCTTCGGGCTGAAGTTTGCGGCTCCGCTTTTAAATAGCACCACAAGGGTCGGAATCTGTTTTATCTTAACTTTATTGTTATGAAATGACACTATATTTATTAAATTTTTATTCTCAGTCTCATTTGCACTAATTTTTTGGCTTCGTCTTCAGCAAATGTAAATAATTTAATTTCCTTAAGCTGAACAAACTAATGTCAAATTTCAGGAAACGTGTTGGATTGAAGTATGTTTCATTACTTTAATTACTTGTGAAATGGGGACTGCTTCATATCTGTTCACAACGATGAAAAAAATAACATTCCTCGTTTAGAAAAGCTTTTAGAGATAGTCTCCTTAAAACATCGGATTAATTATATTAAGTGGATTACTTAGATTCTAGATGAATTTTTACGTGCATTCGACAGAGGATTTTAATTAATTTATCAAACTAAATAGCAGAGTGCTTTTAGTACCATGCGTCTTAATGAGATCAGATCGGGCATTTTCTTTTTTTTTCCCTCATTTCTACATTTAACTTTTTTTTTAATGAATGAAATAATTTTATAAAGTCAGCTGGATTGGATTCAAGTCATGCGCCTGCAGGGTTTGGTTTGATTTGAAGAGGGCTAATTAGACCGGGACCTACAGAGGCTGTTCACACATTTTTTAGACGATGTATATTGTATTCACAAAACTAAATTACATAAAATTCTTGTGTTTTAAATGTTCTATTTGACATCCCTTATTCTGAACTATCTTTCGACACCGCAATTTCCAGGATAATAATGCCATTTGAAGTGTCAGAAGAGGTATTCTATCCCATTCCTCCGAGGAACATCGGGAGATTTAGTAGGGATATCAGTGAAGGGTATGGCCTTGATACCAGTTTTTTGTTCCATTTCTTTTAGGAAATTTACAGTGGATTTTGATGTGTGACTGCTAGCTTTGTTCTAATGGAGTCTCACAGATTGATGGTACTGTGGGTAAAGCGATGGTATTTCATTCAGAAAAATTGGCGATAAAATATGTTCCTGATAGTATTTGGAGTTAATCTTGACATTTTTTTCCACTCTCTTTATTTTTAACTTGCCATTATAAGAAAAACCAGCAACAATCATGAATCCCTTAGAAAAACTTTCTTTCGATTCTTTGAACCACGTACTTAAATTTTTTTCTCCCCTTTTATGATAATAAATGGCTCTTTTTTTGTTGCAATCATTTAAATACACCCATGATTCATCTATTGTGACAATTGTTTTCCATTTTTCTTTGGATAAGTGTTTCTCGTATAGAGATCTGCAGCGTGTCCTGCGTTCAGCGATATGATTTGGAAGAAGACGATGCACATTGCGTTTTTTCGCTTTCTTAAGATTTAAATCAAAGTTTATCATTTTGTTTACAGTGGACACCGAGCATTTTAATGATTTTGCAACTGTCCTTTGACTAGGGGGGTTTTCTTTTAACATTAAACAACGTACCTTTGCAATAGTCGGAGATGTCCGTTTTTTCCTTGGATACTTGTTTGGAATTTTTGTCCCACTTGAGGCTCCAATTTGACGTTTTTTTCCTTTCTTGTTGACGATATTACCTATCAATGCTTTAGATATCACAAAACCATGACTCTCACATCGTTTTTGGATAACGGAGTATGCATATTTCTCTTCGGAAAGAGCATAAATGTAGCCTTCGAACCACTGCTTTGTTAAAAACGCCATTTTGAATAAAAACAAAACTTTCAAGCCGCAGACGATAAGTTTGACTTTTAAAAACATAGTACAATTGCAATTATTTCTTTTGCAGCAAGCAATTTTTTATTACCGCTTACCAAAATCGTCTAAAAAATGTGCGAACAGCCTCTGTATAGATGTACGTGTCGACGGTATGATGAGGAATGTACTGAGATATGTTGTAACTGTTCTGGTAGAGATTGCACAAATAGTGCACTGGAAAAAAGTGATTTAGAAGAAACTGAAGAAGACTATTTTACCCTCCTAAGCATAAAAGACGTATCTCAATTTTTTCCCAATTTTACGGGTTTTTGTGAGCTACTTGACATTATTCCTAAGCCGGAAGACCGTATCTTATTTAGAAATAGTAGAAAATCATTAAAGAAATAAGATGTATCTCAAAAAACTTTTCAAGTCCTAAGGGAATTGGACATATCTCAGTCTTTCTTTCTCAGAAAAAAAATTGAGATACGTCTTTTATGCCTTGGAGAGCAGTATTGGATTTAGCTTTTCTCTTACGTAAGACGTAAGATTGATGAAATAAATATACATTTTTTTATAAAACGCAGTTTGATTTATAAATATATGATTTTCATCACTGCAAAAGCTTTCAGTTTTTCGGTCATCATTCTATTTATTTATTTTTATTTTGTAAAACCAATATCATAATCTTTTTCAGCGCAAAATGTTCCGTAATTTGATACCCCACACGATTTTTTATGAATTTTGAAAATTTTTCAAGATGGCGGCCAAAAAAAAAAACGCATTTTGCACACTCAGATTTTTCTAGACTTTTAGTATGTCAAAAAAATACCGATAATTAGTATGTCAAAAAAAATACTAAAAACTTCAAACCCCGTCTTTGTAGGAATTAGTTCCACATATCAACTGTGTTTTGCATATACGTGTCTACTGTACTACTATTGCTCAAAGCCGATTCCGAACGGCCACAAACGTCCATGCAAAGAATAGGACTCAAACCCACAGCCCCAATATGCGCTTGCATGGATATTGCAAGCATCAGTATGTACGAGGGCTCGATATAAATAGCCATAATACTGATGCTATGACCAACGAATTTGAGAAAGCGCTGCTGTTTCAAGCAGCTTGAAGTAGTTGTTGTGCAGCGTACCTAGTTCTCGTGTGCAAGACATGAAAGGTAAGTTGTCAATCCGGATTGCCCTACAGAAATGTTTTCTACTTTGAACAACGTGTAGAGTATCAAAGAAGGCGAAACACTGTGAAACATCATCGAGGTTTTCAGAAGTATAACCTAAGCGAAAGATGGTTCATCGAAAGAAAGCGTTTCACACAGGTGAGGGGTATGAAGGATGCGGCACGTTCAGGTCACTTGGGCATTCAACAACGAATGTGACCCTTGTTCCAGTCACTATTCGAGTCAGATCAACAGTCGGTGGTAATGGCGTTAGATGAAGGTAGGTCATGCTACAAAAGAGCTATTCACAATCTATTGTTCCCAGTTATGGTAAGACTTCAAGCCACATCACCTTGATATAAAGATAGTCCTTGCAAAGGCTCAATGCGAGTAAATTTTATAACCCTCAAATTATTATTTTAAATGCAAATTTAAAAAAAGGTTACTAAGACAGCTTAAAAATTTAATTTTAAAAAATCTAAGCAGAATTTTTGAAAAATCTCTCTTATTGCACCCCTACACTATACGAAGAATCGTCATGTATAATTTCAGCCCTTTAGGTCCAGCGGTTTGGTCTGTGCGTTGTCAGTCAGTCAGTTACGGAACTGTTTTATATATATAGATTTACAAGTGTCTAATTCCTAAAACATGACTGACTGAAATTCCTTTTATAATACATTATTTTCTAAATTTTTTTCTTGAACTTATAATTTTATTTTAAAAAGAGGAATGTAGCATGATATACAGTTAAAAACAAGGCATCGAAGTGAGAAAAAATTCTACCTATAAAGTATGATATGGTGAAGAATGCAGAACGCTTTAAACAGTACCTGAATTGTAATAACGATTAATATCAAATGAATATTCCCACATTTATATTCGTTGCTCATTACAGTTGCTCCGTGACCATGACTCCAGCAACTAACCGATCTTTAACCCCAGAACTCCTCAACCACCCTAACAGAGATCGCCTAATTTCATTAAGGGACATGCCGATGACGATCTCAAGCAGTTCGTTTCCCTTTGGGTCTGTTCTGCGAATGTTTGGAATACCATCGCCCGCTTATCGTAAAACACATACAACAATTACGCACAGCGTTCGGAGTTACTTATGACGCACAATTACATTGTGGAACAGGGCTCTTTATAAAGAGATACCCCCGGAGGTCCGAGTAAAATCGTGAATTAATCCCCATCAAGTTGCCGGCCATCGTGGAATTATTCGGCCCGTAAAAAAAGAAAAAAAAAAAAAACATCCGTTGGGCAATTCAGGCATTAGTTCTTTTCCAAGTTCTGGATGGAAGGGGAGAAAGAAAGAACGAGAAAAAGAAAAGATGCCTAATCATTTCCCAGAAAGCAAATCGAGTGTTATTCGTTTCGAAACAGGTCTGGCTATAATTTCTTCCTTTGGAAACTCTGACGAAGTCCGAGGTTAAAAGAAGAGAGAGAGAGAAAGAAAATGAGGTTTAGCAATGCCGGTAAGAGAAACATTGTTTAAAAAAGATACGAGAAAAGGTGAAAATTCGGCAAATAGAAGGTGGAAGGGGAGCGGCTTTTGGGTTTTTTCCCCCAGGAAGTTTACGCAAGGATTCCCAACTTTGTTTTCCTCCGAGAGTGAATTTTGAGTCAAAGAGATTTTGAAGTTAACAGAAACTGTTCTTTATTTATTTTTTCTCTACGATCGTGTCTGAGAAACAGTTTTTCCCCCGAGTTTCAAACACACAAAAAAAAAAATGTCTCGAAACATATAACTAACGTAAATAGGAAAAGATTTTATGTTTCGGGGGAAGGAATCCGATGTGAGGGGTAGAAAAAAGTACACTTAAAATAGCTTCTCTTCCTGGTAAAATGCAGCTTCGGATATATCAGCATTTTCTGGGAAAAGTTTAATTCCCAAGTGTATATCTCTCGCATAGGAATTTTCATCGATTTAATCCGGAAAATCCAACCATATTTTATCTATAAATCAATAAAGCAAAAACGGCTCAAAATAGCACTAGACTTCAGAGAACGCAGTATCCCTGAAATGAATAGAAACAAAATTAAACAAGTTTGGTAAAAGTTAATAGAGGTATTCCCAAGTTATAGTTTTTAATTAAATGTCAAAACTATTTATCATTATGTTTAGACAAAAGATAGGTCCTCTGCATATTTTATTTCTGACTTCTGCCGGCTGAAAGCCGAATGTTTTGTTTAAGGCGAGGATCTTGTTTTCTTTTAATTTTCAGATAAAGTTCCTCTAAGTTGGTAATGACTCTATATGACTTCAAGGCGGCAAGTAATCCTAAAATATTGTTATCAATTGCGCTCTTTGTTAAGCTCATCAAAGTTACTTCACCATATAATAAGGAATAATTAATTTCAGTTCTTGAATGATAGATAACACGATTGGATTAAAATATTTGATTAAGATATCTGAAAATAAGCCTTATATTTGATTGCAATATTGAAATGAACTTGAATTCTCCGTAGTTTATGAATAATGGATTATTCGACGGGTTAGAGTGCTCTGGTATAATTGTAACTTTAAATAAAAAGGATAAGTTGATACTTAAGCAATAATACATTTATATGAGTTTTATGTTTTGTCCATAAGTATTTGTAACGAATATAAGAAGGAAGCAATGCTTTAAATAGACTGCTCTAAATTGAAATGGCCCATCAAAGTTGAACAACAGATTGTATTGTTCAAAATGTAACATTAAAGTTGAACAATAGATTGTACTGTTCAAAATGTAACTTTAAAGTTAAACAACAGATTGTAAAATGTAACATTACAGAATGAACAACAGACGAAGCAAAAATGAAAAAAAAAATCTATTATTAGGATTTCTTCATTCGATACTCTAACAATTATATCAGACAAAAATAAGCCATTGAAAATGCTTAGCTCCCTCTTTTCCTGTAACCGTAATTGATATTTTTTCTCAATTTATCGATGAATTGGTACGTATTTTCAGTCATCGTATGGCGAATTACGTCGCGGGGTCCTATTGTGTGGCAAAGCTAAATTTCGTGTTGTGCCGACAAACGCGCCTCGACTGCCTCAACCCTGATTTTCCATTAGGCCTGGTAGGCCCGGGCCTAGGGGCCCCCGAATGTTGGGGGCCCCCCAAAAATTTTAATTTTAAAAGGAAAAAAAGACAAAATTTCCAATTCAATTTTTTTTTTATTTTACCTTTTTAATAGCATTTTTATATATATATATATATATATATATATATATATATATATATATATATATATATATCCTTTCAAATTTGATTGATTGATTGGTTCGTCATATGTATAGTTATACGTATAGTTCATTATATGTATGTTATAGTGTATATAAGGGATAAGTTTAATATGTTGTATTGCTTTTGTTATTTGATAATGTTCTAGGCTTAATAAGTTTTTCTGGTTGCATTGTACTGGTGTTTTAATGATGAAGTTAATATGTTGTATTGCTTTTCTTATTTGATAACGTTCTAGGCCTCTACTCTTCAAATGGCCAATTCTTGGTAAAATGATACTTTCACAATGATTCATGATTATTTTTTTTGTGTGTCAATTTTGGAAATTTTATGCCCACATCAGTGTTAGAGGTTCAAAGTTTAATATGTTGTATTGCTTTTGTTATTTGATAATGTTCTAGGCTTAATAAGTTTTTCTGGTTGCATTGTACTGGTGTTTTAATGATGAAGTTAATATGTTGTATTGCTTTTCTTATTTGATAATGTTCTAGGCTTCTACGCTTCAAATGGCCAATTCTTGGTAAAATGATACTTTCACAATGATTCATGATTATTTTTTTTGTGTGTCAATTTTGGAAATTTTATGCCCACATTAGTGTTAGAGGTCCAAAGTTTAATATGTTGTATTGCTTTTGTTATTTGATAATGGTCTAGGCTTAATAAGTTTTTCTGGTTGCATTGTACTGGTGTTTTAATGATGAAGTTAATATGTTGTATTGCTTTTCTTATTTGATAACGTTCTAGGCCTCTACTCTTCAAATGGCCAATTCTTGGTAAAATGATACTTTCACAATGATTCATGATTATTTTTTTTGTGTGTCAATTTTGGAAATTTTATGCCCACATCAGTGTTAGAGGTTCAAAGTTTAATATGTTGTATTGCTTTTGTTATTTGATAATGTTCTAGGCTTAATAAGTTTTTCTGGTTGCATTGTACTGGTGTTTTAATGATGAAGTTAATATGTTGTATTGCTTTTCTTATTTGATAACGTTCTAGGCTTCTACGCTTCAAATGGCCAATTCTTGGTAAAATGATACTTTCACAATGATTCATGACTATTTTTTTTGTGTGTCAATTTTGGAAATTTTATGCCCACATTAGTGTTAGAGGTCCAAAGTTTAATATGTTGTATTGCTTTTGTTATTTGATAATGTTCTAGGCTTAATAAGTTTTTCTGGTTGCATTGTACTGGTGTTTTAATGATGAAGTTAATATGTTGTATTGCTTTTCTTATTTGATAACGTTCTAGGCCTCTACTCTTCAAATGGCCAATTCTTGGTAAAATGATACTTTCACAATGATTCATGATTATTTTTTTTGTGTGTCAATTTTGGAAATTTTATGCCCACATCAGTGTTAGAGGTCCAAAGTTTAATATGTTGTATTGCTTTTGTTATTTGATAATGGTCTAGGCTTAATAAGTTTTTCTGGTTGCATTGTACTGGTGTTTTAATGATGAAGTTAATATGTTGTATCGCTTTTCTTATTTGATAACGTTCTAGGCCTCTACTCTTCAAATGGCCAATTCTTGGTAAAATGATACTTTCACAATGATTCATGACTATTTTTTTTGTGTGTCAATTTTGGAAATTTTATGCCCACATCAGTGTTAGAGGTTCAAAGTTTAATATGTTGTATTGCTTTTGTTATTTGATAATGTTCTAGGCTTAATAAGTTTTTCTGGTTGCATTGTACTGGTGTTTTAATGATGAAGTTAATATGTTGTATTGCTTTTCTTATTTGATAATGTTCTAGGCTTCTACGCTTCAAATGGCCAATTCTTGGTAAAATGATACTTTCACAATGATTCATGACTATTTTTTTTGTGTG
>OU015497.1:31129145-31234145 GCA_907164885.2 Dolomedes plantarius
TATATATATATTGTATATATATATATATATATATATTGTACATATATATATATATATATATATATATATATAAGATATAATTAAAACAATAATGATACACCAAGATAAGCTAAAAAGGATAGTGAAGTTTTGAAGCAAAAAGAAAATTTTTGAAACAAAAACGGAAATTTATGTATTTAAAAAGACGTGAGGGGGATTAAGACCCCTCTATCCTGGTTAAAAGATCTTTTTACATAGCTAAAACTTTCCCAGCATTCGTCATACATCAATTAGAAAATTTAAAACTTTTCAAAAGGGTTTAAGACAATAAATAGAAAAAGTTAGACATAAAAGTAGAAGTTATATACTATGATAAAATAAAGTGACATAATGTCATAAGATGATCTCTAAAAACTACCTTACTAAAAACAGTAATTAAAAATACTGAAAATTCCACAATACATTGAAAAATTACACTACCATTATAAAACACCACATTTTATAAAACCATTAAATCTTTAAAATTCAAAACAGCAGACAAAAACTCTATACCTCCAAGTCCAAGTGCCCAAGGACATCCACGCGCCCAAAACAACGCCTCAGTATATCCACCAGAAAGCCAGCCGGATACCCCGCCTGTACAGCCAGTTCAATGAATTTTTTAACTCTTTTATTCATTTCAATCCTAGATTCACACAGTCTATCACAACGAATTATGTAGTTGTTGACAATATTACGTTTAACATTTTGATGTAAAGCTGTATTCCAATTAGATATACGGTTTATGTTAAAGTCGTATAAATCTTTTTTATCGAATATGCGAAAAGATATCGAATATGCGAAAAGAGGCTGTTCGCACATTTTCTAGACGATTTTGGTAAACGGTAATAAAAAATCGTTTGCTGCAAAAGAAATAATTGCACTTGTAGTATGTTTTTAAAAGTCAAAATTATCGTCTGCGGCTTGAAAGTTTTGTTTTATTCAAAATGGCGTTTTTAACAAAGGCAGTGGTTCGAAGGCTACATTTAAGCTCTTTCCGAAGAGAAATATGCATACTCCGTTATCCAAAAACGATGTGAGAGTCATGGTTTTGTGATATCTAAAGCTTCGATAGGTAATATCGTCAACAAGAAAGGAAACAAACGTCAAATTGGAGCCTCAAGTGGGACAAAAATTCCAAACAAGTATCCAAGGAAAAAACGGACATCTTCGACTATTGCAAAGGTACGTTGTTTAATGTTAAAAGAAAATCCCCCTAGTCAAAGGACAGTTGCAAAATCATTATAATGCTCGGTGTCCACTGTAAACAAAATGATAAACGTTGATTTAAATCTTAAGAAAGCGAAAAAAACGCAATGTTCATCGTCTTCTTCCAAATCATATCGCTGAACGCAGGACACGCTGCAGAATTCTATATGAGAAACACTTCTCCAAAGAAAAATGGAAAACAATTGTCACAATAGATGAATCATGGGTGTATTTAAATGATTGCGACAAAAAAGAGCCATTTATTATCATAAAAGGGGAGAAAAAAATTTAAGTACATGGTTCAAAGAATCTAAAGAAAGTTTTTCTAAGGGATTCATGATTGTTGCTCGGTTTTTCTTATAACTGGCAAGTTAAAAATAAAGAGAGTGGAAAAATGTCAAGATTAACTCCAAATACTATCAGGAACATATTTTATCGCCAATTTTTCTGAATGAAATACCATCGCTTTACCCACAGTGCCATCAATCTGTGAGACTCCATCAGGACAAAGCTAGCAGTCACACATCAAAATACACTGTAAATTTCCTAAAAGAAATGGAACAAAAATCTGGTATCAAGGCCATACCCTTCACTGATATCCCTACTAAATCTCTTATGTATCACCTATGGATTTTTGTGCTTTCGGACTTTTAAAATCTGCATTATCCAAACGTCGTCCCAAAACCCTTACAGGACTCTGGAAAGCTGTTCAGGAGGAATGGGATAGAATACCTCTTCTGACACTTCAAAAGGCATTATTATCCTGGAAATTGCGGTGTCGAAAGATAGTTTAGAATAAGGGATGTCAAATAGAACATTTAAAACACAAGAATTTTATGTAATTTAGTTTTGTGAATACAATATACATCGTCTAAAAAATGTGTGAACAGCCTCTGTATACACCGGAACGTGCTCGTATGCTCGTATTTATAAATGACTACAAAAAGAATCTTATAAAATTATTTGAATGCGGGCTTGTGGCGGCCCAGTGGTACAGCGCGCTGGTTTTCGGTGCTGAGGATGCTCAGATCGAGTCCCAGCGTTGCGCCACGAAAAATGCCTCCGTTCGTGTCGTCCCTTCATAGGGGGTAATGCTGTCCGCCTATATGGTGCCCCCACAATAAAATGGACAGTAAAACTGCGGCGTAGTAAGGGCCATTGTTTGAATACAAGTGCCTCCGCATTGGGGAAAAAAAATTATTTGAATGCTAGTTTAGTTGAGTGATGATAGTGAGACTTTTGTTTTATAACTTTAAAATTAGAGAAAAGGATGCTACTCCAAAATCAATATTTTTATACGTAACAAATCTTTTCTTTACAAATTAATGAGCTTTTATTATATTATGCAGCTAGTTATTACTATTTACTTTTACAAAAGAGCTCATTTTGTTATAAGTTCGAAAAGACTTTGTAAAATGAACAAAAAAGACTTTGTAAAATATTTTTCACGATTTAGAAAAATAGGAATGTCTGCTTTAATAGTAAATCCAATTGCTTCCTTTGTGTCTATAAAAAACTTTTCACTTCAAAATGTTGTTGATTTCAGGCAAAATTTGTTGAATATCAGACAAAAATTGAGTTTAATAAAGAAATGTTTTTTGTAAATATATATTTTTCACTACATCTTCGACACTTGTTCCTGTGCAAGAATCGAAATTTAAATTACATTTTGAATGACGGAAAGAAAAATCTTATTGGAAGCTTATTTTGTTTTCAAGTATGAATTTCGAAATTTAAATTTTCTCTCATGGTGACTTAAAAAGAATATTTCATTCTGATTAAAAGATAACATTTCTCGGAGAATAAAGCTGCTATTGACGTTTCAGTGACGTCATTTTCCTATGACAAAGTTCTCGAAGATTAAGCCTTCAATCTATTAGATGCCCACACACATTAGGATATAACCAAAATAAAATATTAGGTCAGTGTAACTATGACGTGTGCAGTGACGTCACAGGACGTTACTATCAAGTTCCAGCCGTATAGACACTTCTGTTCTAAACTTATTCCTAAAGGTACTTTCTACTAATAATGCACTAATGGATGCAGTGTGGTTTCCTTAAAGAACCCCATTAAATATCTAGAATAAATTAAACGCAAGAAACTCGAAAAATGCGCCCAGGAAAAGAGCAAATCAGTAGTTTTGTTATGATATGCAATTCGCCATGCAGATTTTTCTTTAAAATGATGAAATCTTTCAATTAGCTAATTAATTGGCTGATTACCTTCGTGTTAGTTTTTGCTTAATATGAATGTTGCAATGAAATGGTACGTAATTCTATATCTGTACCTCAAGAAAGATTTGGAAACTGTTGAAATAAAAGCTTTTTTTAATGTAATTACTGAAGTCTTGCAGATTTATTTTTGCGTAAACTATTTTTTTATATATATAAACAGTAAGAGTATCAGCAAGTGCCATATAAAATCCTCATTACAAAGACAAAGAAGACATTCGAAAAAAAAGATTTTTTTATTTTTATTTTAGCAGTTTGTCTACAGTTTCTCCAGTCCTCAGCTTCCAAATAAAAATTTCTTAGTCTATGCGATAAAGTTTTTATAATGCGGATGCCTATGTCCCTAAAATTACCCTCGCCCATGAGATTAACAGGTTTTTTTTAAATTTTTGCAGTAAAAAATGATTATTTATTGTAATAATGCAGAGAGATAATTATTTAATCATCTAGATATATATTTTAAAGAGACATATCCTAATTAGCCCTTATTTAGCATTTTTTTTCGTAATATTTATCCACTGGTACCAACGGCAGCTCCAGGGAGGGGACAGTAAGGGCAATTGCCCCCCCCCCCCAAAAAAAAAAAAAAAAAAAAAAAGCCTGGTGGATTTTTTTTTTTTTATTTATTCATAACTTAAAATTATATAATCGTAGACATAATACTAAATGAGTTTAAATTTGAAATGAGAGGATGTTTATTTCTTATATATATATAACCCTAAGAGCCGACGTTGCCCCCCCCCCCCCAAAAAAAAAAAATCCCTGGACTGGTACCGCCCCGGACTGGTGACAAAAAAATAATTGTACCTATCACTGTTCATAATATAACCTATTATAAATTAGCATCTAGAATCTTTGTTGCCTCAGCCGTCACCTTTTTAACTAGCAACAGGAAGTATACAAGAGCGCCCAATCATTGACTCTTAAATTACGTCTTTATTTAACGCTTAATATAATGCCTATAATAAGTTCTTGCCTCCTATGTCGACTGCATTTAAATTATAAAACTTAATTTAGTGTTCACTCTCTGGAGAACGATGACAGCACGCTAGTAAACAGTAACTAGCTCCTCGCATCTGAAGGGGAAAGCTTGAAATAATCCAGTAAATTTCCCAAGCGGCGCGACCGGCTCGATTTCGGGAAAACTGTGAGGACTGAAATCTACCTCTTCTCTCGAATTCATCGTTTAACTACTTTGAAGCCTTTTTCACATTGCTTCTGGAGCAGAGCGATAAAAATTTTAACCAATCACAAAGCTTAACGCAAATGACCACTCGACATGTCAAACCAATCGCAGGTTATGTCAACAATCTAAAGTAAGCGATGTGAACAATGCCTAGTTGTAAGTTATGCCAGGTTTAGAAGCACAGAAGAAATTAGAAGTGCAGAAAGGCGTCACATAAAAAGGTGCTTCGTAAGGAGATAACAAAATCTTACGTGATATTTATGGTTTCGTAAGCTGCAATAAGCCTTTCGGTCATTCAGGACTGGAGCAATTCAAGTTTACAAAGACATATGTATACCGGGAACACGTATTAATAGGATTTGGAATCTCTTAATTGTAAAATATGTACTACCACTGTAAAACGCTAACTATGTTGCCTTACCTTTCGTTGTAGAGAGGCAAAGGTTTAATGACAAGTTTTGAATTAGCCAGGTACTAGTGGATATCCAAATACAAAGTTTGACCAATTTCCTTCAACACATAGGTTTATTATCCTCTTGAAATCTAGGACAGTCATTAGGGAGCGGTTACTTTAACTTCATGTGTATCAATTGTCCTCAGGAATACAATCTTGCTTTACAGATGTGGCACATCTGTAAAGTATGAATCAGCTATCCTATTGGAATAACTGATATCCCCAGAGAGATGTTATCATGTTGAACTCCGAAGATTCAAATGGCTTTTTTACAAGACCGTTGAATCCAAACAGTCCTTGAGATCTTTTTCAGCTAGTATCAGTCGTGGTAAATTATGTTAAACCTGTGTCACCGTAAATGCTGCTGTTCTTTATTATAATGACATTTAAGTGTTTTCACCCTCTTTCTCAGTTTTGTAGGCGTCCGATTTTAGTAATGAGGGGTTTGCCGATCGAAGTACGGCCATAAATATCGCAGAATGTAATTATCTAGTAAATGTTTCTGAGGAACGAAGTCAAAGCTAATTCTGACTAGCAATCTCTCTGCTATCATTTATGGCTGCGGATCGTTTGACATCTCAGATCCTCCCTCTCAATGTTAAGCGGGGAGGAACTTTCCTCCCTTATTTTTCTAATCGCAGATTAGCAAACGCATATTTTTTAAATATAATTAGGGTATTTATTACGGTTAAGTAGAATTTTAATATGGGCAAGTATACATTTATCTTTACTTATGAAACTAGAGATTTAAATAAAGAGCAGTAATACAGTTTTTAAATTTTTTTTTAAGTTTCCGTTACTAATTTCGTTTGGGAAATTAAATTAATGACGTCGATCTGTACTATATTTAAAATTCATTTTGGCTCACCTATATGGAGCTTATATCCAGAACTAAATGCAAAAATAAAACCACTTGGCTCGTTCCACCGACGAACTGGTATCAGAGTAATCGACCGGATTGCTCTTTGGCACTTAGTTGTAACAAGCAAGATCAAACCATTCTTACTCTCTTTTTCAGCGGGCATCTTAGATCTTTGACATATTCTGGAGGTTCTAAGTGTTTTAAAGTCTGCTCAAAGTGATCTACTGAGAGGGCTTCCCTTGAACATATTCTTACTTGCCTGGGGCATCCATTGATGGTTCTAGATTTCCTTAGGGTGTTCAATGTCATGGACCTGGTATAGCCCTGCTAATCTTCGGGGATGTGCAACAACAAAGGGATTTTGGTAACAGTAAACTGAAACAAAATATTAAAAAAAGAAATACACGCGCAGAGACCATTGCATTCAAAGACCAAACTTTCAAACGCAGGAAGCAGAATTTAGAAGCACTTACTAATCTTTATTTCGAAAAGTACCACGAGGAACATTTCCGGAGGAGGGGGAGATGAAGATCTGCTATGTGTCTCCCGACATAGGCCGTGGACTTTTACATTTCTACATCCCATGCCAATATATTCACTCACTTATCCCAATCTGACATCGCTGTATGTTCGAAGAAGATGACTTGCCTTTAAGAATTTGTAGCCACCGTTTTTTATCCAATCCAATTCTCTTACGTTACGTCTGCTGTCTTAAGTTACATCTTGTAGAGAAAATAGCTCACTTCTACCCAGACTTGGGTGTATATAATTTGAAGTGACACTCTAAATGAATTTGATACAAACACAGTTTATACATGAAACAATGTTTATTGAATTCGTTGCAAATATAGAATTTGCTTTTACAGCAATAAGCATACGTACTACTTGTACGGAATATATATTAACATTCAATAGAAATACACTTTGCAAATACTCACAAACCAGCAGAGAGTCAAACCAGCAGTTCTGCCACGTAAACTTTGGGCCCCCTAAGCACTGGCGCAGGATAGCACCTGGAGCTGCTTTCCTCGTAGCTCCTTTACGCTTATCTATCAACTTTAACAACCTTCTTCAACCTCCTCTTTTAATCAAGCTGCTTGGTATTTATACCAAGCGCGTATGCCGAAATTAGCATATCTCAAGCAGCTTCTTTAATTCATTCACTCAAAAGTTCGATTCTTGTGAATCGAATCTTGTGTATACCTTACAATCTACTGCCTTTTATCTTTTAGGACTCCGTAGCAAAACTCGAGATATTATTCTGCTTTAGAAAAAATGAAATTTTTAAAAAATTCCTTCTTAATTTATCCTACTGTTGTTTTTCTTTCTGTAGGAGAGAACAGCATTTGAAGTTGCCAACTACGTGCATGATAAATATTCAATGCGGTAAACATATCGGATACGTACTGGTCATTACAAATTTCAATATACAGTCGAACCCCGTTATAGCGAACCCGGAATATAACGAACTCATGGATATAACGAACGAAAATTTTGGTCCCGCCATTTTCTTATTGTAAGTTATTTAATTAGTATTGTGCCAGTTTAATGTAATCGATTTTAGTCGATTTAATTCATTAATGATCATATTTTAATAGATTTTATCATTTTTTATTACATCATTATTGAATACACATAGCAACTATTGAGTTACACATTTTGTGAACTCTAACATTTTTTTAACGATTCGTATACAGCGAACCACCGGATAAAGCGAGCAAAACCTTTGGTCCCTTAAAGTTCGTTATAACTGGGTTCGACTGTAAAAACATTTGCAATAGTCAGTGATAAATGCCGCTCAAGTGTCCTTGCATTTCAGGTTATCTTGTTAAAAAAATTCGAGCTGTCTAACCTGGCTGAATGTTTTAGTGATTTCAAAGGTTTCTGCAGTAAGATTTTAATACTGTCACTCAAATAATGAACAGATATTCGTTTTGCCGTTCTACCTGAGCACACAAATAAACTGGTATGGTATCGCTGCCCACAGCAATTAAAACTTGATGAAACCAAGTCAAAAACACGAAACTGATTCAAAAACTCGAAACTGAGACTTGCTTACAGAATTTACAAAAGGCTTTATTAAACCTTGAAATATTTACAAGAAAATATATTGTACATAAATTCACTAGCTAACCAGAGCCAAAATCAGTTTACACCACGGCCTCTGCTTCAAAACCAGAGCAACCCCGTGCATCTCTCGAAAGAATAAAACAGGCCTCAGCCTTCACAAAAACGACCGCACTCCAGCGGCGTCGGTGTAGCAAGTCCCCCGAGTCAAAAGGCAACCGCCTTTTATCACCTCCTCTCGGTTCTTTCTCGAGAGGTTTCGAATCTTCCAGAAACGATTAATACCCCTCATTTCCGGGTCCGTTGTGTCACTTCCGCTCGTGCCGTCCTCGGACTGTCATCCTTCACTTAGGCGACACTTATGTACGCCCCTATTGTTCAGGAGAGGTCCTACCCTCCATCGGCCGTTCATCACTCCTCTGTTTCCAAATTACTGGGCAGTCGCCATCGGGTCACGTTAACCTGCAACAGATGGGACTTTCTGCAACGGAAAAATGTCATTATTCGGTATTTCCTTTAAAATTCCTTAAAAGTTCTTAGAAGAGCACATGTGGGGGGGAACACTTTAGTCCACCTCTTGTGAAGAAAGGGGCTGCCGACGTGACACTGGGGACGAACGGAATATCAACTGACAATTGAAATTATACAACATTTTTTTTACCGAAGATCCCACCATCCATGCAATCTTACTTTATCTCAGAAATGGTAATTCCCGCGCACAATATTTTGACAGCTTCACCCTTATATACGGCACACAACCACGTGTATTGAATCTTGCTTCCTTGCTGAATCCGGTGAATAGATAATTTCCTGCGAAGAACAGCTTCTGCGAGTCGAATTTCTCTGCTGTTTAAGGTGGGACTTCAGCTGATATCGCAGATCTTCAGTGCAAATGTTAAGTTATGGAGAATTTCTCTCTCACTATTCTTCCAACTGCAGATTCGCAAACGCAGATTGTTATCATTTTTTTTCCATAGGAAAGCAAATGGTTAAATAAAGACCACTCAGTTTTTAATTTTCCAGTGGTTGAAAAAAAAAATTAAATGAAAGATTTTTTGAAAACCTGCGCACTGCACTTAAAGATCTATTTTCAAATTAAAAAAAGAAAAAAATCCAAAAATATGAACTTGCTAGTATTAAACAGAGGGGATGATTCTCCGTAGTATAACATGAGAATTGAAGACTTGCGATGTCAACTGATGTACCGCTTTGAAGAATATGAAGGTGGTATCATTCTTCACTCACTGCTTCAAACCCTGCAAGTATTTGGTTCGTTTATCAGTGTTATACTTCCTACTCAAGATGCCTATGAGTTCTTTAAGTGAGACCCGTGCAAGATTTTACGAAGAACTGGTGTATTTTCTTCTAATAATCTGTATATTCACTTCTAATTATACGAAGCATTTTCTTTGTTTGAAAAAAAGTTCAAATTTTCCACGTAGTCCTTTTTTAACCATTAAGGTTTAACCTAATCAAGTAAATACCATGCACAGTTTGAAACAAAAATATTCCCTCCGACCTTTCCCTTAATATATAAACAAAGAAACGAAACATAATAATCTTCTTAGAACTACGATATTTGTCTTAAAAGAGACTTCTTATATCGAACCCGATCACTGCGTACGAAAAATAAATATAGCCTTTCCGAAAATCGAAAACTAGTTCAACAGAGACGTAAAAAAATATTTCAGTAAACAATTATGGACACCGAAATAATAACACTGTTACCATCAAAAGATTAATTTCTCTTTAAAAGCGTCCCCATCGCTATTCATGATGAAAATTCAGAGAATCAGTTCTATTCTTGGAATTAATGTGCATTTTCAGAGAATGTTTAAATTTAAAAGCAGTTCTTTTATTATTCGGAAAGGATATGAATGGGAACTTCAATTGAATATTCAATTGAAAGATTAAAAAAAACATAATATATACACTGCTGGACATTAAAAATGCAACACCGTGAAGGAGGGATGATACAAACGTCAAAATCGCATTAAAGGAAGAAGATGCTGGGATATGTAAATTAGCATTTAAGCGCAATCGAACGACACAGGAAGAGAGAAACGGCATCTCAAACTTCGTATTAAAAAAAAGTTTCTCATTCGGAAAACGCACCTGAATGTTGGTTGTTTGTGAGAAGATTGTGTTATGTCTCGTATAAGAGGGGGAAACGGTTACCAGCACGTGTTGGAATTCGATAGCGGCAGGATCGTGGCCTATGCGTTTTATCTTCCATGATATTGTTACTCGCATTGGTCGGAATCCAACGACTGTCATGCGAATAAGGAATCGATGGTTTCAGGAGGATCATACTGAACACAATGCAGGATCTCAACAGCCTCCACTAACGCACGAAAGGACAGGCATGTTGTTACGTAGGATTTGCAAGATCGTACAGCCACATCACGGACCTTGAGTCAAGTAATGGGCTTGTTTGCACCACGATAAGTATCCGCACGGACAGTGCAACGACGTCTGGAGCAGCACGGACTGTCTGCACGGCGACCATTATTGCGGCTTCCATTGACTATGCAGCATAGAGACGCGTGGCGATAGTGGAGCGACACAAAACTGGATACAGCAGTGGCATCACGTCGCCTTTTCAGACGAGTCCCAGTTGTGCGTGTAGCATCATGATGGACGTACCAGTGTCTGGAGGCACCGAGGAGAACACACGTGGCCTGCCTGTATTTGATACCGTCATACGGGTCCTGCACCTGGTGTGATGGTATGGGCAGCCATCGGGTACACTACACGAACATTCCATGTTCTCGTCGTCGGTAATCTGATCAGCCAGCGTTACATTTCTCAGAGCTTAAGGCCGGTGGCAGGGCCTTATCTTAGAGGCTTCGGAGACGTCATCGTTCAGCAATATAACTTAAGACCGCATGTTGTCCGTCGTGTCACTGATCTACCTCGACACAGAGGGTGTTCGACTGTTGTCCTAGCCAGCACGTTCTCCAGATCTCTCACCCATTAAAAACATCTGGCCATGGGTTGCTGGGAGATTGTTCCGCCACCGCTCTTCAGCTACTAGGATGGATGAAGTGTGGCATAGACTTGAAGCAGCATGGAATGACTTGCCCACATCTGTCATCCAAACCCAGTTCGACTAGATGTCTAACCGGGTTAGAGCCGTTTTAGCTGCCAGAGGTGGAAGCTGTGTGTACTAATTTCGCACCCTGTATACCCCCAAACGGCCTACAAATTTAATCGTGTTTGCTTCCTACTATGGTGTATACGTACAATAAGTAAAGTTTTGTTATTTGCTTTCCTTGCTGGTGTTGCAAATTTAATGGCCAACATTGTATATATATCTTCTTATATATAAAAGGCAAAGTCTGTGTGTGTGTGACCGAGTTTTTGTCTGCTCGCGGCACGGCGCAAAGACGGCAGGTCGGACAGTCTTGAGATTCGACACGAAGATGCCCCCCGAGGTCTCATTATGCACCTCGAAGCCCTTTTTTCGATTTTTTAATTAGATTTTCCGTAATTAAATATTTAGTCGCGATTTGGAGCTCCCTGACGAGTAAAAGCTCCGTAAATCCTAACGTATCCGTCCAAGAATTTTTTTTTTCGGACGAGCCTATACGGGAAAGATGACACTATACGGAAATCACAATTAAAATTGTCTGTCTTAATTTATCGATTAATTGTGATTTTTTTTCGATCGCCTGTACGCACCCGTTTTTCGAAAAAAACGCGATCTTGGCCGCGACCCTTTTTTCCAAATTGTCGAATCGATACGTAAATGTCGTTACATTTTTACGAAATTTTTATCTCAGAGACCCTAGACATCACAGTTTCGAAATCCAGAACCAAAATTAATTTACAAATTGTAGTTATTTTTTAATAATTTATTTTATGATTCGGAAACTCTTGCGAGAAATCTCATTTTGGAGATTTCGTTCTTCATTTCCGGACGAAGGTAAAACGGGGGAAAACAGGTTTTCGACGTCAAGCACTTGATGTGTTGTGGCGTTTGTTTTCTATGAGGGATTGGGTCGTTAAAGGAAATCGATTACTATTGCAGTGATAATCGATTAAAAAATCGCATTTAGTAATGCCGTAATTTTTTTGTCCAACACTTAGTTAATATCATATAATTTGTGGTGTGTTTGTGGAAAACGTTTTTCGTCTCGCTGACTGTTGTGGAATGTTTTAAGTAATCCTATGTCAAAAATTTTGCCAAAATGTGCCAGAAAGGATTAAATTTATATGGGTAAAATAATGTATCGTGGTGAGGAAAAGGATGACAGCGCGCCCATTAACAAAGGGTTAAGGCTACTAAAAAATTGGTAATTACATTACCCGAGCAACGCCGGGACGGGTACAGCTAGTATATATATATATATATACACTCAAGAGCCAAAACATTATGACCACCTGTCAATAACGAGTTGGCCCACCTTTGGCGCGCAACACAGCTTCAACCCGCCTTGGCATGGATGCCACAAGTCTTTGGTAGATTGCCGGAGACAGATTGTACCAGATGTTTAAGCAACGGTCACGCAAATCCGAGATATTGCGAATTGGTGGTCTTTGAACTCTGAGCTGCCGTCCCATGATATCCCAAATGTGTTCTATCGGATTGAGATCCGGTGAGTTAGGCGGCCAGGATATTAACTGGAATTCAGCATCATGTTCCTGGAACCACTCAAACACAATTTTAGCCTTGTGACACGGGGCGTTGTCCTGTTGGAACATTCCATTTCCAGCTGGAAAAACAGAGGCCATGTAAGGGTGCAACTGGTCCGCAATGATGTTCAGATACCCTGTAGCATTCATGGTCTGTTATACCACAACCAAAGGTCCCAGAGACGCCCAAGAGAACGTCCCCCAAAGCATAATACCACCACCACCGGCCTGTGTATGACCTACTGTACATTGAGGGAGCTACAGTTCGCCATGCGAGACAGTCTCCGACGACCTTTTTCTTTGATAGCATGTGGACGTCCAACACCATGTCGTCTACTGCTGGTTTCACCGTCATTCATCCACTTTGCATAAGTACTAACAACTGTAGGTCGCGAACAACCCACGAGTCATGCAGTTTCGGAAATACTTGTTCCGAGCCTTCGAGCCATTACAATCTGCCCTCTATCAAAGTCGCTTAGATCCGCAGCCTTTCCCATCACACACAGAAGTAAGTGAAAGAATGATTTTTTCAGACTCTCCAGCAGCAGTTAAATACCACTTCCACCTGATCACGTGCCTTCCACGTCATCCAGGCGAATTCATTGCAAAATGTAGGGGTGGTCATAATATTTTGGCTCTTGAGTGTATATATGTGTGTGTGTGTGTGTGTGTGTAGAAAGAGAGAGAGAGAATATAAGTATATATATAAAGACCGAATATTTTTAATTGGTTGCCAACCGGTGCATAGAGCGTCATTCGTCTACTGAGTTTAGGTTTCTACAACAAACTACCGTTTGCCCTGTTACGCTATTATTACTATTATTATTAGTCGTCGAGTTTATACATTCTCTGAACTGAGCACGTGAGCCAGCTGATCCTTTGAATTTGCCAAATAATGAAAGTTCTTGAAGAACAATGTGTGTGAGTGTGAAATTTTGCTGTGAATTTGGTAAAAACTTTACAGCATTTCGATTGCTTAACTAAGTACACGGGGAGAACTGTACGAGCCGAACCTAGGTACTAAAAATGGATTAAGCATTTTAAATAGGGGAAAAGTAAGTCTGTAAAAATTCCAGGCCTGGACGTGCTGTGATTCGTGGAAACAGCCTAACTGCCCGAGAAGTCACTGACGGAATGGGCATCAGCATAGGATCTTGCAATCGAATTTTGACTGAAAAAATTGACAGTATCCATTGTTGCACAAATGAATACTTAATATAAATACTGTAAATAAGTTGCAGATAGTGCCATTAAATATGTAGTATTTGATTTCCCAAGTACCGTCTTTTTCCAATCTCTCATTGTACGAGTAACTTATTCGCACGCCACGTTCCAAAGTAATGAAAAGAACATATTTGGGCTTATTCACGTGAAGTACTTCGTCCGACAGATTTGCATAAGTGTTGGAAGGTTAAGGTCTTTTACAACTCAACACCTTCCTTCCACTGAAGAGTGGTCGTTTAATTCTAGCTGAAATGAGTCTTATTGCCATGGTTATTAGCTTCAACTTCAAGTTTTTCGAGGTCGCTTCGTAATGAACGGGAAATACAGGGTCATCGTAAAAGGTTGGACACATTTCGATATGTCATAATTCTAAAATAAATTGAGTAAACGAAATAATATTCTTTTCAAAAAACTTGGCAAGTGTCCAAGATTTCTAAATGAAACTGGTCCGCAACGGTGACATTGAACGCTGCGCAGAAGCGATGCGAGGTGGAAGAGGTCTTCGTTCGGCTTTCCGTCAGTGCAATGGCGACCGTTCAGGAGAAAGCTCAAGCGGTGGTTGTGTGCGATAAACACGATGGTAATTTCGCTGAACTGTTTTAACAGATTTGTACTCCGCTAACCACAACACACATTGAGCTTTCTCCTGAGCGGTCGCCATTGCACTGACGGAAAGCCGAACGAAGACCTCTTCCACCTCGCATCGCTTCTGCGCAACGTTCAACGTCACCGTTGCGTACCAGTTTCATTTAGAAATCTTGGACACTTGCCAAGTTGTTTGAAAAGAATATTATTTCGTTTACTCTATTTATTTTAGAATTATGACCTTTCGAAGTGTGTCCAACCTTTTTTCGATGACCCTGTATTTATGCATATTAGAACGTTCGTCAGTTAGAACGTCCGTCAGTTTCGCATAAGTATATGAGGTGTATAGCAGTTAAATAGCGTCACCCTCCTTGACAATTGCACGAACGCTGACCATTCGCATAATTATCGCAGTGCAAAATTCATATTTATAGCTTTGGGCTTCACTCTAACATATTTGGGGTTCTCTCGTAGTGGATGGCAAGAACTTACATGTATGTAATGTGAAGTTACCGTTCGATACACTCCCGGAAATTTCGAATCCTTGCGATCTCTAAAAAAATGATCGCCATCTGCACAACTGGTCGCGTAATTGTCGCAGAAATAAATTTTTGTTTATATGGTTCTCGACTGCATTTCAGGTTTCGGGTGGGTTCCTTCTCAAAAAATGAGACATTTTCCCAATGCGGAAGCACTTGGCAGTTTTATTGGTTGCTTTATTATGGGGTTATCGCGTACAAGTGAACCTATGAAGGGGCGGAACAGTAACGTCTACGCCTTATCTGAGATGCGAACGCGATTCCACGGCGTGGAAACTTATGGCGTTAATCATTACAAGATGCGGGCGATGTACCGCAAATATTAACTCAGTAGATATTGAGGGCAGCAATCGAAAGTTTTGAAAGTGTACAATACTTAAAAAATTGACTGCAGTCCACGATAATTACACGAATCCTTACAGTTTAGTAATTGTCGCAGTCAAAAGAAAATTTATTTCCATGGTTTTCGAAATTTCCGCAATATTTTCGCGGTTCCGTCTTAATTAATTATATATATAATAGCCTTTGTCTCCGTATAACACTTCCGGGCTGTACTCATCTTTCAATTGAAGCCCTCAGTAAACAAACAGCCGGTTAGGCTTAATTTCAATTTCAGATGTGGATCAGAATTTTTTCTTACCTAAACGCTAATATCTTCTCCATCAAATCACGTTTGTTCAGCCTATTTTTCTATAAAACATTCAGAACTAAAAAAAATCGGATGCTTTTAGCTGTATATTTAACAGTTTTTAAAAATCTGTTTACTTTTGTGATGAATTCTGAAAGTAAACAAACTTGAATGTGAATGAATCAAGTAGCTCAAGTATTCATATCGCGTAGCGAGCTGTAAAAAACTGGATGGCAGTCTACTACTCCAATAAAAAACTAAATAAATAAAAAATAATGAAAGGGTTTGCTTTTACAAGGTGTGGATTAAATGCAATATTGTTAGATAATTCGGGATATTTTTTAACTTTCATATACTTTTTCCAATATGACGTCATTATTAGTATTATGACGTCAAAATGACGGGTTACCTTCTAGTTGGAAATATTTGCTGATATGTAAGTTTCGCGTAGAGCAGTCAGGAGACTGCAGGTTGAAAATATTCGAATAGCTTCGATTAGAATAGTTTTGTGTGAGTGTCGAAAGGCAGTTTTTAAATTCCACAGCCTGTTGCGACGATTATATGAAAGCGGTACCGACAGGGTAAATGGGACAGTTATAGCGGTTATCAAGTGTACTGCAAGATTCTTCGGATTCCCTCATAATCAGTGAGAAATATCAACATAAATTTATATTGAGTATGGCGCCTTATATAAATTAAGACTTATATAAATTATCAACATAAATTTATAGGACATATTCATGGAATCAACGAAATGGTACGATCGTAAACCGTTCATTGTCATGGTCGACAACTGAACGAATCCAGACCATCCATATATATATGGGGTGTCCGGACTAAAAGTATCCAAAAGTTATAGCCTATTTTTATGGAACTACCCATTATAATTTAAAAAATTAAATAGAAAGAACATCTCACCAAGTTTTAATATCAATCATAGATTTTGATCATAGTATCATAGATTTCGATGTGTGCACCTTTTGTAGCACTACTAACGTCTAAATGGTAATCCAGTTCTCACCAAGTGTTTCGTAGCATATCAGGAGTTGTTACACGAATTGCTTGAATGATACGCTTCTTCAACTCATCCACAGTTTCAATTTTTTGTTTATACACAATGGATTTAATGAAACCCCCAAGCAAAAAAGTCTAATAACTCCTGATATGTTACGAAACACTTGGAGAGAACTGGATTACCCTTCAGGCGTTAGTCGTCCTACAAAAGGTGCACACATCGAAATCTATGATTGATATTAAAACTTGGTGCGATGATCTTTCTATTTAAATAATTTTTTAAAAAATTCTAATGGGTAGTTCTGTAAAAATAAGTCATAACTTTTGGATACTTTTAGCCCGGACACCCTGTTTATATATAAAAAAATAAATGCAATCAATCAATATATATATATATATATATATATATATATATATATATATATATATATATATATATATATATATATATATATATATATATATTATATATATATATATATATTATATATATATATATATATATATATATATATATAAAACAGTTCCGTAACTGACTCACTGACTGACATACAACGCACAGACCAAACTGCTGGACCTAAAGGGCTGAAATTTTGCATAGCGATTCTTCTTATAGTGTAGGGGTGCACTAAGAAAGATTTTTGAAAAATTCTTCTTAGATTTTTTTAAACTAAATTTTTAAGCTGTTTTTTAAACTTTTTTTAAGTTTGCATTTAAAATAATACTTTGAGGGTTATAAAATTTATATCACGAGAAAGATCATAAAAATTCCTTTAAAATGAAATTTTTTTCCAATCTTTACCTCCATTTCCTGATTTTTGGTGAATTTTTAAAGATTAATTTTTAGAATTGAATTTATTAAATGCTGATCACGTGATTTCTTTTTCTGGTACTTTAAATAAATTTATCGTCACGTGCATAACAACTAAATAAACAAAAAATATTTTTTTTCCTTGCTAATGCGGCAGACGATTGGACATTATCCAAAAAAATATTAAAATACAGTAAAAGAAATGTTCTACAAACTGTACTATTTTTCTTTAGTATTCTTTATATTAGATTTATTTTGAATATTTTCTTCTACATTATTTTGTCTATAAAATTATCCTTTACGATTTTCTTATAAATATATATATATATATATATATATATATATATATATATATATTGCATCAATTGTATACATTGATCGTCGTATTTATCATATAATATATATATATATGGCATGAATTGCATACATTGACCGTTGTATTTAATTTGAATGTACTCCGTAGCGAAGTACGGGTTTTCAGGTAGTATATATATATATATATATATATATATATATATATATATATATATATATATATACACATGCAAATGCGGGAGGTACTTTGTCCTAAGGGCATTGAGCCATCCACGCCGCGAATTCATTGGCTAATTTCTTATGGGAGCACCATATAAGTGAGCCGCAGCCGCTCATGAGTGGACAGCATGCCCTATTGACGATTCGAACCCACTATGTGTAAGCTCGATATGCCAATCACTACTACCGTGTGGGCGGCTATAAGTGTATAGAGGGAAGCGTTAGGCAATTTTGTATAAATGTGTGAAGGATGCGATATTTACAAATGCATTGCCATGATCGAGAATTCCGACAGTTCTCGAACTTGGAACAGTCTTGACATTGTCGGAGAGAATATGTTTGTCTCCGTACTGTGGTTGTTCTGAATTAGTTGTTAGAATTGCCAGTATGGGTAAACTGCCTGATTTTCACCACACCGCAAGTCTAGCCGTTTCTCCGGATTAAATGGAATTCACCCTCATAATTAATTTTCAAGTAGAATGTCGAAGAGTTTCGGACGATGGCCAATAACGCTAGAGGGCTTTCCCGGAACGAGAGTCCGTTTGTTCATGTGCGGCGTGTTGCAAAATGCTCTAACCTTGGTGCTCCCAGCTAACTATTCTGACATCGTCGAGGAATATATATATATATATATAATTGTATATACACTGAAGTGCCACTGAATTAGGGATAGCAAAGCCTATGCAAATTGTGTAGCGCTGCGCATCATGTATGCGCAAGTGAGGGCACTGTGGTAACTGCATATATAGCGCGTACTGTGGTTGTTCTGAATTAGTTGTTAGAATTGCCAGTATGGGTAAACTGCCTGATTTAGACGCCTTCGATCGCGGACAAATCGTAGGTGCGCGACGCATGGGCCATTCAATTTCCGAAATTGTCAGACAGCTAGGATTTTCAAGGTCGACAGTGTCAAGAGTATACCAAGAATACATGGATGGTGAAAAAAAATTTGCGATCGGGCAAACTGCAAAGGACACGCACTGTCAAGGCCAATTTCAATTAGCCTTGACAGTGCGTGGTGAGAGACGGCTCAGGTGTATTGTACGTAGCCAGCGAAGCCAAACATTAGCTCAAATTACCACCCAGTTTAATGACGGTGCCAGTCGTACAGTCAGTAAACGGACTGTGCAACGCTCGCCTTCGATCGCGGACAAATTGTAGGTGCGTGACGCATGGGCCATTTAATTTCCGAAATTATGCCGTATTATGCCGAAATTATGCCGTATGGGTTTCGGGGGCCGTCGACCTACGAGAGTACCATTGCTCTATACTCGCCATCGGGCTGCACGTCTTGCCTGGGCAAGAGAGCACAGAGACTGGAGTGGAGAGGACTGGAAACGAGTAGCATGGAGTGATGAGTCTCGATTCCTACTACTTAACGCCGACGGGAGGCTGAGAATATGGCGTCAGGCTCATGAAGCCATGGATCCTGCATGCCTGGCTGGAACTGTACAAGGGCATGGTGGCTCAATCATGGTCTGGGGTGTTTTTTCGTGGCACAGTTTGGGATCTTTGGTGCGTGTACCAACCTCCCTCAATGCAATTCGGTAAGTAGAGTTGCTGGGTGATCACCTCCATCCGTTTATGCTGTTCTGTTACCCGCACGATAATGGAGTTTTCCAGCAAGACAACTGTACCTCTCACAAGTCCCGGTTGGCTACTGGCTGGTTGGATGCGCATTCCTCTGACTTCTCTGTCACGAATTGGCCACCTAGAAGCCCAGACTTAAATCCTATTGAGAATCTTTGGGATGTTTTGGAACAAGGCGTGAAAGGCCATCACACAGCACCAAAGAACCTTACTGAATTATGGACAGCTTTAGCCAATATTTGGCAAGCCATTCCCGTGGAACGTTTCCAGAAACTTGTTGAATCTATGCCTCGTCGTGTGGCAGGCGTTATCAATGCCAGAGGAGGCCCAACTCGTTACTAGGTAGGTATCCCTAATTCAGTGGCACTTCAGTGTATATATGTGTGTGTAATGGTCATGACGAAGGTTTAGAAGTTTCCCAGGTGCGTTGTTCAATCCACGCTCCTAGCAGACGGTCATTAAATGATGGTCTATATTTATCTATATATATAAAACAGTTCCGTAACTGACTCACTGACATACAACGCACAGACCAGACCGCTGGACCTAAAGGGCTGTAATTTTGCATGGCGATTCTTCTTATGTTATAGGGGTGCACTAAGAAAGATTTTCGAAAAAATCTTCTTAGATTTTTTTAAATTAAATTTTTAAGCTGTTTTAGTAACTTCTTTAAGTTTGAAATTAAAATAATAATTTGAGGGTTATAAAATTTATATCACGAGAAAGATCATTAAATTTCCTTTAAAATGAAATATTTTTTGAATCTTTACCTACATTTTCTGATTTTTGGTGAATTTTTAAAGATTCATTTTTAGAATTTAATTTATTAAATGCTGATCACGTTATTTCTTTTTCTGGTACTTTAAATAAATTTATCGTCACGTGTATAACAACTAAATAGACAAAAAAAATTCTTTTATTTATAATGCAGCAGATGATTGGATATTATCCAAACAAAAATAAATATCCCTTACGGTTTTATATATATATATATATATATATATATATATATATACATTTTTTTTACATCAATTGTATACATTGATCGTCGTATTTATTATAAATATATATATTTATTTTTATGGCATTAATTGCATACATTGACCGTTGTATTTCATTTGAATGTACTCCGTAGCGAAGTGCGGATTTTCAGCTAGTAGATAAATAATGGTGAAAATTAAACACCTATAGTTCAAAAGTAAATGCTGTTTTTGACAAACTATACACGAACTCTTAGCCGTAGAAGAGTAAGGATTTTCTTCAAATATTAGCAGTATAACTATAGCATTTCATGAATTTTTAAATGGTGACAATAACGAATACTTCAGCACGACCATTTCAATATACTTTTAAAGATAATGACAGCGAAAATTGAAACGTGAGTGTACCGATCTTGATGTATATTACGATAATGTTAACCCCCTCCAACACTTTTCAGTCCATCCCATGGGTGAATAACATATTTCTCATTAACTTTCACTCTCTAGGTTACCCTAATTTGGCGACTGACAGCAAGTAGCAGTTGGCGGTGAAAAACGTTTCTCCCGTAAAAGAGGTCATATTTCCTGTACTAAAAATTTATAATAAAATATTTAAGAATATTTTGCATGGGTGTTTTGACCTCTGATACTAGTATTTCTTACTATACTTTACTGGTATCACTTACGTGTACTACCCTTTGTTCACTCAATACGCGTACAGATTTCAGGAAAGACGAATCTAAGCAAAAACTTCCACATTTATCGATTGTGAGGCGTCAAGAAAACAATAGAAGGTGATACATGAATTATCATTCTATTTCACCCTTTTCATCTGTTGTGGAAAACAACTGTAACAATCTGTTGTGGTCTGTCTGATCCTTTTCAAATGTTGTGGAAAAAACGTGCTGTCATTGTGGTTAGATGCTGATATCCCAAGACTGACCGCAATTCACAAGGTGATTTGTTCTCTCGTGAAATGAAAGATATAATCAACGCCATCTGGCGAGAAATAATTTTTTTTTTGTAACATCTAGACTCCTTTAAAGAGTAAAAAAAAAAAATTATGGAAAAATTTATTCGGAGGAAAAGGTAGGAATGAAAGCTGCTTGTTTGATACTGTTTCATAATTTTTAAATATAATTCATAAATCATAAGTGTATTTATGATTTGCCCATGAAGGCAACCGCACCTTACGCTCTGCAACTTGAAGAATTATGCCTATTAATCCGAAACCATTAGCCACTACTTTTAGCTTTTATTTGAGATTTTAAGAAGACGTGTTTTACAGATTCAAAGTCGTCTACAAGTATGTGATATTTTTTTGGTAGTCATAATACGTAAACTTCTAGCATATTCGATAACTACTTGAAATAGCAAACATAACAATTCTTATCGATGGAAATTTTCTCTGATAAACACGAAAGTAAATCGACGTTTTAAGATTGAAAGAAAGAAAAAAATTTTTGTATTCAGAGCTAAATCTAATTTAAGGTATTTTTCCAAAATGTTTACTTTAATTCGTCATAAAAATTTAAGGTATTTTTAAAAATGTTTATTTAAATCCGCCATAAAAATTTGTTGCATATAAAGTCACTAATGAGTTACTGGAAATTTCGCAAAACTTTTCGCATCCTGAGAATTTCATTACTGTAAGCTACATTATTATTAACTTTTTTGTGTATGTACGATCGAAATTATTTTGTTGTTTTCTCAAAGCGAGAATTTTAATTGATTTGGCAGAAAGATAAAAATCCGCTTCTAGGAAATCAATTTCCGCCTTAATTTCGATGTATTCGAATCGTAAAGTTTCAACATATTTTAAATATTTTTCTTTTAAGACTATTTGAAGGGTTGAAAAAAAAATTCAATAATGTCGTTCTCTCTTTCACTTGAAACTAGCTTTAAAACAAAAATTATATTTCTTCCTTGTTCCAAACTCATTGAAAGGGCAAATTTCCATTTGAAACATTTGAAACAGAATAAAAATGTTTCGATACGAACATTTTTTCGTATTTGTACACTTTCCATCATAAGGTTTTTTTATATTTTTTTTTTTTGCTGCCATGCTCTTTAATTGTAAGCTTCCTTTTATAGCGAAGGTTTCAAGTACTATGAAGTTGTGACGGAACGAGCTCTAGAGTATTTCAGCATATTTGAATTCAGAAAGTCGATAAATATTTTTTTCATTTAAGGCTGCTGCGTATTAACCTTTAGCTTACGGGGCCCATTTTCCTAATTCCCTCTTTAGAACGGGAAATTTCGTAGCCCCTCTGTAAGAACGACCATTAAGGTGGTTATATAAATATATATATATATATATATATATATATGTGTGTGTGTGTGTGTGTGTGTGTGTGTGTATATATATTTATATATACGCACACACATACATGTATATATATATGTGTATATATATACGCACACACATATATGTGTATATATATATATATATATATATACATATATACACACACACACACACATATATATATATATATATATATATATATATATATATATATATATATGTATATATATATATATATATATGTATATATATATACTAGCGGCCCGTCCGGACTTTGTCCGGGTTGAACAAGATATTATACCAATAAATTTCCAGTTGATAGCCAATAAATTGTAAATCTTTTTTTACCTTAATAATAACCTAAATAATACCTTAAATTAATTTTATGTTAGTTAATAATTAAAATAAATTTTTTAAAAGAAAAAGGCGTGCCGGAGAACGGCTAGGTTCGAACCGCTAGCGTCAGAACATAAGCCCACCGCGATAGCACCACGATAAGGATCGTTGAAATCTTCGGAACAAAAAGCGGTAGAAGACAGTAGCGGAAACAATGGAGATTGTTAGGATTAAGCCCCTAACTTTATTTCTACTAATCAGATATACATAATATATAGCCTATGTCCATCTGGAATAATGTACCTTTCAAACAGTGAAAGAATTTTTAAAATAGGTACAGTGGTTCTGAAGATTACCCTCCACGTACAAAATCACTCTCTCTTTATATATAAGTATAGATAGCACAACGCTAAGGATCGTTGAAGACTTCGGCACAAAAAGCGGTAGAGGACAGTAGCGGTAACAATGGAGATTGTTAGGATTAAGCCCCTAACTTTATTTCTACTGATTAGATATACATAATATATAGCCTATGTCCATCTGGAATAATGTACCTTTCAAACAGTGAAAGAATTTTTCAAATAGGTACAGTGGTTCTGAAGATTACCCTCCACGTACAAAATCGCTCTCTCTTTATATATAAGTATAGATAGCACAACGCTAAGGATCGTTGAAGACTTCGGCACAAAAGCGGTAGAGGACAGTAGCGGTAACAATGGAGATTGTTAGGATTAAGCCCCTAACTTTATTTCTACTGATTAGATATACATAATATATAGCCTATGTCCATCTGGAATAATGTACCTTTCAAACAGTGAAAGAATTTTTCAAATAGGTACAGTGGTTCTGAAGATTACCCTCCACGTACAAAATCGCTCTCTCTTTATATATAAGTATAGATAGCACAACGCTAAGGATCGTTGAAGACTTCGGCACAAAAAGCGGTAGAGGACAGTAGCGGTAACAATGGAGATTGTTAGGATTAAGCCCCTAACTTTATTTCTACTGATTAGATATACATAATATATAGCCTATGTCCATCTGGAATAATGTACCTTTCAAACAGTGAAAGAATTTTTCAAATAGGTACAGTGGTTCTGAAGATTACCCTCCACGTACAAAATCGCTCTCTCTTTATATGTAAGTATAGATAGCACAACGCTAAGGATCGTTGAAGACTTCGGCACAAAAAGCGGTAGAGGACAGTAGCGGTAACAATGGAGATTGTTAGGATTAAGCCCCTAACTTTATTTCTACTGATTAGATATACATAATATATAGCCTATGTCCATCTGGAATAATGTACCTTTCAAACAGTGAAAGAATTTTTCAAATAGGTACAGTGGTTCTGAAGATTACCCTCCACGTACAAAATCGCTCTCTCTTTATATATTAGTATAGATAGCACAACGCTAAGGATCGTTGAAGACTTCGGCACAAAAAGCGGTAGAGGACAGTAGCGGTAACAATGGAGATTGTTAGGATTAAGCCCCTAACTTTATTTCTACTGATTAGATACACATAATATATAGCCTATGTCCATCTGGAATAATGTACCTTTCAAACAGTGAAAGAATTTTTCAAATAGGTACAGTGGTTCTGAAGATTACCCTCCACGTACAAAATCGCTCTCTCTTTTATATAAGTATAGATATGTGTGTGTGTGTGTTTGTTTGTGTGTGTGTGTTTGTTTGTGTGTGTGTATATATACATCCGTATTCTTGGGATACATGCCATCTCATCCCGTAAGGAAAAAGTTAACCCTATTGTATTCACTCACCTCGATGTTAACATATGGAGAAAATTTGTTGTACATTTACAGCTTCATAAATACTGATAATCCAAAGAAAATAGTATTTCCAGATGATAGCCTTAACTTTTCCGTGCCTTTCAACAGAACGTCCACCAAAGGAATTAATGAGCATTTAAAACACACTGTACCAGATTTTGTGCCCGAAGGATTTGAATTAAAAAATATTATTTGCGTTTTTTTTTTTTTTTTTTTTTAACGGAACTGCCCAAAGGTGTAAAAGTTTCTTTTTCTATTGCGGAGCACATAAAAAAAAAAAGTCTAAATCAAAGTCGGCAATATTTGGACATATTTTCTCCATAGGTTAAAACTGGGGTGAGCGAATCCAATAGGGTTAGTACAGAGCAGCCTTAAAGGTTTTCGATCAAACCATTACTTTTTTTTGTTTTTGTTGTAAAACAGTTAAATGGTCTTTAATGTCAGAAGAAAACATTTGTAACCTTTAATAATAGCATAACCCTAAATGTCAGCAAAAAATGTACAATAAAATATTATATGTAATTTTGCAATTTTCATTGCACTAACTTTCTCCATATATTTCCTTTAAACACCACATTTTCAATTTGAAGTAAACGGTGACTAGACCAAAGCAGCGTTGCAATATTTTTAATCAGAGCAATTTTTATCAAAATTTAAACAGACAAAAATGATGTCACATTTTTTTTCAAGCATGTATTTGTGGTATATTACACAACACTAAAATTTGTCAACTAACATTTGCCCTTAAAATTTCATTTATTATCTCTAACTAATAAAAAGAATGCATTATTTTATTCACCGGAAGTGTGCAGTTTGAGTCATAGAAATAAATTTAAGATTAAGTTTTATCTATGCTTTTCAATATGCTATGTATTTACGTATAATTTTTTAAGTAATATTATTGCATCTTCAATTATCCTTAAAATGTTTTAAAATTAGACGGGATTAATATAGCTTTCAAACTGAATTCGTTTTTATTTCTATTGTTTCAGGCAACCAAATTTACACTTGTGAAAGTAAGATATATTAATTTCACTTTAAAATAAACTTATTTAATAAGATTGTTCCTTAAAATAACTCATCTCCAAATTAAATCTTCTCTTTGTGAATGTACATTTAGTACATTAACTGATTAACACACTCGGTTTTTGTTGACACTGTGCCTGGATGTGTTTTCTATATATTTCAATGCATGTTACAACGACTCATTTGATGTCATATACTTTTAGGGTCTGTTCACATAGAATCCGTCAGCGTTAAAGATTCCGTTGGCGCTGATTAGTTAAATGGGTCGATGATTGGTATATGATTGGTTAAAAAATTTTACGCTCACTCTAACGATGTGAACAGGCCCTGAGTAACATGTTATCTTTCATATACCCCGCTTGATCCAGGGATCGAACGCGGAATATCCGTCTTTCCAGGCGGATGTGTTGATCTTTGTGATCCAAAACTATTTTATGAGCTTTTAAAATGATCCTCATGATATCCAATAATATAAATGAAACATAAATTTAAGATATATTGAAAATTTTACATGCAAATGTAATATCAAATATTTCAATCGCCAAAGCTATTGACATGTATTCTCAGAAAGAGATTTTCTCATATATCTCTAATCTAGGATAGTTCTGTTGGCAGAGCTTGAAAATTAAGAGATCTGAGTTCAGATCCCTTTCCTGGTAGATGATCTTACAGTAATGTCCTACCATTGGAAAGGTTGGTAATGAACTATTGACAAGCAAAAGATGAATAGTCGTGGGGCAAAAGTTAGGTGTCCTTAGAAAAAAGTCAACAACTACAAGAAGAAAAAAAAAATTGAACGAGTCAACATTATATGCCACTGGCCTCCAAAGAAGAGAACGAATCTGTTTGGAACTAAATTCGAAAAGTAACAGTTACTGACATCACCAGGATAGTAAGAATAGTTCAGGAAATCTGGCTCCGAATCCCTATCTTGAAAGATGGTCTCTACTCGACGGTCAGTAATGTACTACCATTGGAAAGATTGGTAATGAACTATTGACAAGCAAAAGATGAATAGTCGTGCGGCAAAAGTTAGGTGTTCTTAGAAAAAAGTCAACAACTACAAGAAGAAAAAAAATTGAACGAGTCAACATTATATGCCACTGGCCTCCAAAGAAGAGAACGAATCTGTTTGGAACTAAATTCGAAAAGTAACAGGTGCTGACATCACCAGGATAGTAAGAATAGTTCAGGAGACCTGACTCCAAATCCCTATCTTGAAAGATGGTCTCTACTCGACGGTCCATGTATTCCATGTACTACCATTGGAAAGATTGGTAATGAACTATTGACAAGCAAAAGAGGGATAGTCGTGAGGCAAAAGTTCGGTGTCCTTAGAAAAAAGTCAACAACTACAAGAAGAAAAAAAATTGAAAGAGTCAACATTATATGCCACTGGCCTCCAAAGAAGAGAACGAATCTGTTTGGAACTAAATTCGAAAAGTAACAGGTACTGACATCACCAGGATAGTAAGAATAGTTCAGGAGACCTGGCTCCGAATCCCTATCTTAAAAAACGGTCTTTACTCGATTCTAGATGACAACTTTCTCTCAATGAGGAATTCCCCTTCTTACCCTAAACCGGGTAAGAAGGTTAAGGAGGGGAACCTAAACTGGGTAAGAAGATGCAGGATTTGCAGCATTTGAGTGCTGTTGGCCTCAAGAGAAAAGGAAGATTCTGTGAGGTACTGAATTCGAAAATTAACAGTTCTTTGCATCGCCAGTATTGCAAGAATACAGTTCCACTAGATACAGTTTTTCTCCTCGTTATATCTCAGTTATAGTGTTCAATAAAATTCTAATGTTCAGTATGTTTACACCTGGGCACTACTCATATCTCTGTACTTCTTTCTTTATCTGATGTATTACCTTTATTTATTTTTTTTTTTTTTTTTGCTTTGTTACGTTTTAAGTTCCAGTGGAAAATCACACTAATTGTACCGCAACTATTCAATTTTATTGCAGTAATCGTTTCTCTTGAATATTTTCAACCCAGGGAGGAATAATTATTTCACGTTAAGGGTACTCATACCTTAACGTGAAATAATTATTATATCTATAAAGGCCAACAGACTCGACAAACATATCCCAATTTTCAATCTTCAGTAGTTACTAAGATAATTTATTAAGAAATATAAAAATTTTACTATGTGTTAAACATTTTTTCTTCTTTATAAATATAGCTCTCATTTTTTTTCTAGCTTGAAGAAAAATATTTCAATTTTTTTTATTAAATTTCAACCATTGTTTTTTTCATTGTTATGGCAATGCGCGCAGACTTGCGTCCGTATATTAATGAAAAAATATATATTTTTAGTTTTAAAATTATGCTGTATATTATATCTTTAAAATGAACGACTTTTAAATCAAAATTCTCAGTACTTCATACAAAAAAGATTTGTTTTTTAATTTTAAAATTTCGAAAAAAAAAATTTTTATAAACTTTACTGTAATTAAAATTTTTATGGCAGGATTGACATAATAGTGGTTCATTTTAATGATACTTATCTATATTGCCCTTGTATAAAATTTCATGGTATTCTAGCGAACTGTTTTGGTGATATCATGTGCGAAATGACATAACAATGAAAAAAACAATGGTTAAAATTTTAAGCAATTAAAAAATTTCTCTTCAAACTAGAAAAAACTGAGAGCCATATTTATAAAGAAGAAAGAGTGTTTAACACATAGTAAAATTTTCATATTTCTGAATAAATTATTTTCGTAACTACTGATGATTTAAAATGGGATATATTTGTCGAGGCTCTAGGCCTTTAAAAGGTATGTGTCAATACAGAGGCTGTTCGCACATTTTTTAGACGATTTTGGTAAGCGGTAATAAAAAATCGCTTGCTGCAAAAGAAATAATTGCAATTGTACTATGTTTTTAAAAGTCAAAATTATCGTCTGCGGCTTGAAAGTTTTGTTTTTATTCAAAATGGCGTTTTTAACAAAGCAGTGGTTCGAAGGCTACATTTATGCTCTTTCCGAAGAGAAATATGCATATTCCGTTATCCAAAAACGATGTGAAAGTCATGGTTTTGTGATATCTAAAGCGTCGATAGGTAATATCGTCAACAAGAAAGGAAAAAAACGTCAAATTGGAGCCTCAAGTGGGACAAAATTCCAAACAAGTATCCAAGGAAAAAACGGACATCTTCGACTATTGCAAAGGTACGTTGTTTAATGTTAAAAGAAAATCCCCCTAGTCAAAGGGCAGTTGCAAAATCATTAAAATGCTCGGTGTCCACTGTAAACAAAATGATAAACGTTGATTTAAATCTTAAGAAAGCGAAAAAACGCAATGTGCATCGTCTTCTTCTAAATCATGGACTCTGGAAAGCTGTTCAGGAGGAATGGGATAGAATACCTCTTCTGACACTTCAAAAGGCATTATTATCCTGGAAATTGCGATGTGGAAAGATAGTTCAGAATAAGGGATTTCAAATAGAACATTTAAAACACAAGAATTTTGTGTAATTTAGTTTTGTGAATACAATATACATCGTCTAAAAAAATGTGTGAACAGCCTCTGTACAAGTACAGGTGACCCTCCTATAACACGGTAGATACGCTCCTAGAAAATGCCGTGTTGTGTGAAACCGTGTTATATGAAACCCAGAGACAATTCAAAAAAAGGGGTTACATTCTGAAAACTTGGTAAAAACAAACATTTTTTTTTAAATTCCCATTTTTTTTTAAAAATTTAAAATTTTTAATTTAAACATTTTTTTTAAAATTATTAAAAATATAAATGTATGTGTAACACAAAACGAAAAGAAACAGAAAAATATTATTTTCATTTAATGCGACCTTAATTTAATAAATTTCTTCCTTATCACTGCTCAGTACAATCAAACGAGAACGTTTTTTCGATTGAACGATATCACCTTCACTTTCTGAACTTTTCTCTTCATTTAGATTTTTTGCACCTTCTATCCTCTTTAAAGAATCTGTAATTTTGGTTTATTTGCTGGTTCTTACAAGGTCGTTGTAGATTCACGGTATGGAGATAGACAATTTTGCAGCCCCCTTTTGAATTTTTCGGCATCTTTTAGCAGAAGAGTCTGCATTCAGGAAAAATTATTCAAGATATTCAGCTAAGCTTAGGCCTTCTTGTAATTTTATAGAGTTATAAATGATTAAATTATAATTTGTTTATACATTTTCATGTAAAGCCACTATAGTTCATTATTCCATCCCGTCGTTATTTTAAAGTAATTTAGTTTTTAAATGTGTTAAACAAAAATCATATTATCTAGTGCTATAGAAGTACAGTGTTGTACAAAGGTTTTCGCAATTTTTTTATCGTGTTAGAGCGAAACTATGTTATAGGTTGCAGTGTTATACGAGGGTTTCAGCAATTTATCTTATCGTGTTAGAGCGAAACCGTGTTGTAAGATGCCGTGCTGTAGGAGTGCTACCTGTATACGACAACTCAGCTGGTGTGGTCCAAACTAGGGATGCGACATCGATGTCGATGTTTTTAAAACATCGATGTTTTGATAAAAATATCGATATTTTAAACATCGATTTATTGAAGCCGATGTTTTTTTAACATCGATGTTTTATGCTCGATGTTTTACGTTGTCTCGATGTTTTTTTTTTAATGAAAAAGTACCGTAATAAAAAAAAAAATTACCACGTAGCATAATTTTCACACTCAGTAAATGTAAGTCTGAATTCTGAAAAGGACGAATACAAAAGGGGGAATGATTGATTATCAAACAGACAAATGGCAATTAACAACCAATGAACCAATCAGAGCGCTTGGAATGTTCCTGACACTCCAGAACCTTCCATGGGGTTTTATTTTAATAATAGTATATACACGAGTGCATTCATTTAAGTTTTTGTTTCGTTCTGGTTTTATATAAGTTGACGTTAATATTATTAGTAAGATGCCTCCCAAAAGTACCGTTTGGAAATATTTTTACAAAACCTCTGACAAATTGGCAAAATGCAATATTTGCCTTAAGTCCCTCAAAACTTCTGGCAATACCACGAATTTATGTGGACATTTGAAGGCAAAACATGGCGGTATTTACAACGAGAATTTTGAGTCATCAATGTAGCCCAAAGCAACCAAGTTTTTGTCATTTATGTCTGCCCAATCAGAGAGTAAAATTAAATCACCCCTCCCCCCACGACTAACGAAAATAACATTAATGTTAGAGATTACTAAACCAGTTTTAAAAAATATATGTTCTAAAACATCGATGTTTAAAAACATCGATGGTTTTTGGGCGATGTTTTATTAGCATCGATGTTTTAATATTGAATATCGATGTTTCAGAACATCGATGTTTTGTTATCGATGTCGCATCACTAGTCCAAACCACCTAGCAGCATAATTCTCTTTTCCAACTACTGCAGCTTCAAATTGGTATGTGTTTTCAACTTATATTACGGCGCATCGAGATACCTAAAAATAAAAAAATAAAAATTTAAATTCACGTGAAAAATTTACTGAAATGTCGCTTTCAGAAGAAGGTAGTAACGTTTCGATCATAACTCTATTAATTAACTGCATTGCCATTTTTCTGTTATATAATAACATAATTTTAAACCAACATTGTAACGAAACATTTAATATTAGCTTCTTTGTCAAAAGCCAAGAGATTGAAACGAAACATTTAATATTAGCTTCTTTGTCAAAAAGCCAAGGGATTGAAAAAAATAAACTGAAAAAATGTATAAGTAAGGGTTTATTAACTGAACAAAATATCACAGTTAGAAATATTTAAAATACCCTTTTACTAAAATTATTTTGTTCATAAAGTTTTAGGGAATTTTTTTTTTACCCTTCTTTCAAAACCGGGTATAAAATTAATATTATCGTACAAGTAGTTATATTTAGGTAAAATAACAAACATAATATAAGCAATCACACAAATAGTATATTTAATCAATGCTGTATGCGAAAGTTTAAAATAATTAGCGACAGAATAATAACATCCACATGCAATTGAATTTTTATTTAAATAAATATTTTCGTTCCTCTCAAAAACTTCGTTTCTGAAGAAAATTCGACGGATAGAAATTAATTTAAGTCTTAAAAAAATCATTTAAAATTAACTGAAAAATGTGTAACTATTGCATTAACTGAAACAAAACTTCAACCCTTTCTTCATTTCGTTTATTTTTGCGAAAGATATTAAATTTGGCACGTGTCTAGAAATTTTTATTCTGTACTAGCTGAAAACCCGCGCTTCGCTACGGAGTACATTCAAATTAAATACAACGGTCAACGTATGCAATTTATGCCAAAAAATAAATATATATATTTATAATAAATGCGATGATCAATGTATACAATTGATGTAAAATATATATCTATATATATATATATATTTATAAAAAAATCGTAAGGGATATGCATTTTTTTTGGATAATATCCAATCGTCTGCTGCATTAGAAAGAGAAAAAAATATTTTTTTGTCTATTTAGTTGTTACGCACTTGACGATAAATTTATTGAAAGTACCAGAAAAAGAAATCACGAGATCAGCATTTAATAAATTAAATTCTAAAAATTAATCTTTAAAAATTCACCAAATATCAGGAAATGGAGGTAAAAATTCGAAAAAAATTTCATTTTGAAGGAATTTTTATGATCTTTCTCGTGATATAAATTTTATAACCCTCAATGTATTATTTTAAATGCAAACTTAAAAAAAGTTTAAAAAACAGCTTAAAAATTTAATTTTAAAAAATCTAAGAAGAATTTTTCAAAAATATTTCTTAGTGCACCCCTACACTATTAGAAGAATCGCCATGCAAAATTTCAGCCCTTTAGGTCCAGCGGTTTGGTCTGTGCGTTGTATGTCAGTCAGTCAGTCAGTCAGTGAATGAATGAGTCAGTTACGGAATTGTTTTATATATATAGATTTTCAATTTTTCTACAGTTATACCATTTATTACGAGTCCTTCGTTTTGTTTTTGTATAGCACAAATTTTACTTGAGCCTTTTTCATCTGCGACGCGGAGTCAAATACGAAAATGTGCTCGCGGATACTTGGAAATTCAGCTCAAAAGAAGAAGAAAAAATAAACTAAGCTACTATTAACTGTGTAGTGAAATGAGAGTTGTTCAAGTTAATTCATTTGGAGTTTATAACTAACGAGAAGTATTTAGCAATAAAATTTGACACAAGAAATAAGAATGTAAAATGAGTAATATTTTGCTTGGCCGCTAAACTTATGTAATTAAATGTTAATTTTTATTTCTTAAAAACACTTTCAAAATGGAACAGTAAAGAGTTTAAAAATGAACTGCATAAGAGAAACCGAAACGTGATGTGATAACACGAGTTCCAAAATATGATAAAAGATTCCAATGTACGCATTCCACGCTCATTCCTAAACTGTTTATACTTATGCGAATTATTTTCAAACTGTTTTTCTTTCCGTTTTTTTTATTATTATTGCATTTTAAAAATTGTAAACTGCATTTCTCTTGATAATTTTTTTTTGCGTAATGTTTGCTTTTCTATGAAATTTGTCTCGTTAATTATGACTATGGGTACGTAAATTTCGCATAAAAAATATCGGCATTTGACAAAAAATTACAATATATAAATTTTCGCATTAATTATACAAAAAAATTAATTAAAATAATTAATTAAAAATTTTCTCATTTAAAAAAAAATCGCAATTTAACTTACTTGGTTAGGTAAGCATCAAAATTCTGAGTTAAAAGCTGACGTTGTAGTTGTCTCCACATTCTCTTCATTAAGTCTTTAGCGATAAATAATTAACAAATTTCGAGAGTGAGATCTCATTCAAAGACCTTGGATGGTCTTAGTTAAGCAATTATGTTATTAAATTATAACTATTATTACCCAATTTCACTTAAAATGCCGCTTTTCACTGAGTTTTCGCCCAAAAGTAGTAAAAAAAAAATAATAATTTTCGCATTTATTCGCTCATATCGGCAAATTTCGCATTTATTCGCATCTATTTCGTAAATACGAAAATTACGTATCCCTAATTATGACCTATAATGTTCACATTTGTAAAATGAATTTGCCTGAACAACCGGTGTTATCGTACGCTTCTCGCACACAGACTGGTAACAGAGCGTTGTAATGTAATGTAACACAATGCAACACAATGTTCGGCAGGCTGCACTTACTATTATTACCCAGTTTCACTTAAAAAGCAGCTTTCCACTGAGTTTTCGCCCAAAAGTAGTAAAAAAAATAATAATTTTCGCATTTATTCGCTCATATCGGCAAATTTCGCATTTATTCGTATCTATTTCGTAAATACGAAAATTACGTATCCCTAATTATGACCTATAATGTTCACATTTGTAAAATGAATTTGCCTGAACAACCGGTGTTACCTTACGCTTTTCGCACACAGACTGGTAACAGAGCGTTGTAATGTAATGTAACACAATGCAACACAGTGTTCGGCAGGCTGCACCTGAAAGCGAGAGATGAGCTGAGCCGCTCGTGTCACAACATGTTTGTTGAGGTGGGCCACCCTCTGAGCGTCTCTTTCGAGAGGGTTCAAAATATACGCTCGTCAAAGGGACTTGGGTACGCTGGTTCACCACAAGCATTACATTACAGCGTAACGTTAGAAGTCAGTCGCTACCTTTGGGTTTTAAGGAAACAAGAGACCTTCAAATTCGAATTTTTTTCAATTTACAATTTTTAACTCAATATACAAAATTAGAATAATCAATTTTCTTTTTTACTACACTGAAAGCCCTTAAAATTCAAAATAAGGAATTTTTGGTAGAATGATGCCTTTTTTTCAAAAAAATTTCAAAAATGCTAAGGTTTTTCAAAATGCCCTATGCGCGTTCTATATTAATTAAAATCCTTACATTTTTTATTATACGTTTACCATATGTATATAAATATAAATGTGCATTCATTTATTTTTTTTGTATAAATCTAAAGTCTTAAATATTTTTTTACTATTCTGCCTGTTATTTTTTATGCTTTTTTATATTTTTACTTTATTTTATGGTCTATAAATTTGAAAAATATTTAGGATTTCAAAAATATTATGCACAGTTTTGTGACAAACACTTAAATTAACAATTCTGAAAAATTTGGAAGATATCAGAAGAAAATAAATACGCATGGAGCTTTTTGAAAAATTCTAGCATTTTTGAAGAATATTTTTGATAAATAGGTCTTATTTCTCCACAAAACACTTATTTGTAGATTCTAAGTATCTTCAGTGTAGTAGAAAAGAATACTAATTATAACATGATGTATATGGAGTAAAATATTGAAAATTAAAGAAGAACGATATTGAAGGTCCCTTATTCCCTTAAACATAGGCGTAGCATACTTCTAACATTAAAAAAAAAATTATTTATTTATTTTTTTTTGGGGGGGGGGCACGAATTGAATTCATTTAGAGCCCTCCTCAGCACATTGACTGCCGGACGGTCCTTAAAATATGAAATATTATGATTTTTTTTAATTGAATAACAATAGAATTAACGTTTGAGTAGTAAAAAGTTATACAATGAGAAAAAAATATAATATAAATAAAATGAGAAAAAAAATATAGCATCGAATTTTTGTTATGGATCATATCATTGTTTAAAAACTATGTTAAGGCTAAAGACATAATCGGAATCTTCAGTTTCACAGTTTGAAAAAGTGAGAAAAACCAACTTCCTTAAAAATTTTCTACAATTTTCCGATTTTAATTGAACTTTTATTGACGTTTTAATTTAGTTCAAGTTAAGTTGGGCACGTGCCCCCCCCACCCCCACCCCCCTGACGCTACGCCTATGGTTTTAAACCTTTTTGATTTTAAAAGAATTTTTTTTGAATACTTAAGTTAATTTACATTTCTTATGTCGAACCGCTGCCTTATTATTAATACCGTAAAATCTTGACTATAATGTGCGCACGTGTATAATACGTATGCTTGATTTTGCACGAAATTTTCGGAAAAAATTAAAATTCGACTTTAATACGCACCCATAATTTTTTAATATTTTTATTTAAATACTACACAAATACTTATTAACACGAATAAAATTTGTAATAAAAATAAACGAAAATGTCAAATTCGGTAGAAAAAAAACTTAAATTTTTAATTTAAAAGAAACAAAACTGTGAAATTATCAGTCTTAATCACTTTCACTAGAATACAGCTCATCTATTGTTTGTCGTTTATTCAATGTTTAAAACTACGGGTTTTTTTTGTTGTTGTTTTTTGTACACGAGTATAATACGCACCCTCATTTTTGTGGACTAAAATGTGAAAAAAAAAGTGCGTATTATACTCAAGATTTTACCGTAAATGAATTTATATTGGTAAATCTATTTGTATGTCCTTCAGTGAGATTTTAAGTTCAATAAGTTTAATCCCCAAATTTCCAAATCACCCTAAATTTCACTAAGACCAAAAATTTATATGTAGCCTGATCGTCATTACATTAGTTTATTCGTAAAACTAAGTAAACCACAGTACGTTCTCAAAGTTTGAAATCTATCTTCAAAAATCTCGGAGTTTTCAAGGATCTCTTTGAAATTTTCAGAGAGTTTCCAAAGAAATCATAAAAACTTAAAAATAATCTCTCAAAAATATCTCTTGGATTCTATTTAAGAATTGTAGTTCAGTAGTCCACGGTCACTTCCGAGAAATCCATTTAGATTACAGTCACAGTGATCTGCGTGTGATGACGTCTCTTTCGTCCAGAACCGTTTCAAATATGGATTGAAGACCCTTTCAGTGATAAAAATATCCACAGGTTTGACAGCAATCGAACCAGATCAATTTACTGACCTCTCGTGTGACATGTCCTCAAGAACTGCTTTCACACAAAATGTCTCCTAGCTGTGGGGTATCAGAATTTTTTACTGACTTATGTCAGAAGGAATCTTTTGCCGTACTTCCATCCCTTTTGTGCAATTTATTCTTTTGAGTTTTTCCAAACATTGTTTGTTCGTCGCAGGGTTGCCCAGAGACTTTACGGGGCCTGGGGCAAACTTCTGTTGGGGGCCCCAAGAAAAATAAAAATTGGAAAGAGACGAAAACACACATTCAAATTAAACTTAAAATTTTTCATACTTAAAATTCTTTACATATTTAAAATTCATACATACTTGAAACTTACTTACCTAAAATTTACTCATACGTAAAATTACTCATACTTAAAATTTCATACTTAAAATTTTTACTTAAAATTTACATACTTAGAATTTACACTTAAAATTTAAGACTTAAAATTTATAATTAAAATTTCATAATTAATTTTTTTTTACATGAATGATTAACATAATTATTATATTTCATTGCACTGCTCTTTTATTATATTCGCCAATAAATATGACGTCTTCCATACACGAAGCTTTTATTGCTATCTATTTTAGTAGTTAGTACTGTCTTCAATTTATTAGAGAGAATGTAATTTTATAGCACTTAGGACTAAACAGTTATATTTTTCGTTAAAACTAAATCGCGTAATTTTCAAAACAATATTTTGGAGTTAGAGAATTCTAATTAATCGAATAAAATTTTTATTTATTCATTTATTTATTTATATATATATATATTTTTTTTTTTTTTGGGGGGGGGCCCTTTTTTCAGGAGATTATTTTGAATTTTGAAGTACGGTACAAGTTTCAGAATTTTCTTTTGGATGAAATCTAATAAATTATTTATTTTTAAAATTTTTGGGGCCCCTCCGGCAGTTAGGGGCCTGGGGCAGAGTGCTCCAGTTGCCCCCCTCTCTGGGCGGCCCTGGTTCGTCGTAGCGCCACATGCATTGAAGAAATAAAAAGTTCAAATGCATAACATTTTAAAATCATTACGTCAAATATTGAACACTTTTTTTAAAAATTGACGGAAAGGAATAGCATTACTCAATGCGCCATTACCTTTGAAAAAAAAAATCATATGCAGTGCAAATTGCGATAGAAAAAAAACATTAAAATAAAGCAGAAACGTCAAATATATTTAACTGGAAATTTTCTTTTTGCGAAGTTTTCATTTTAAAAGACATAAAAATAGTTGTATGCAAAGCAAAAATTAAAATTTTATTACTCAATTTGTCAGACTTAAATATTGACCTTTTTCTAATTAAATAAATTTAACGTATCACCAAAAGAAAAAAAATGGATCAATAAGGATAAAAATTGTACATTTGCTTTTATTTTTTTTATAACACCTTTAACATGGAAACAAAGAAAAGGGAATATATTCAGTTATGCAACATTTATTACAAGCGAAATTACAGTATACACTAAAAAAAAAAAAAAAAAACAGGCTATCGTACAGATTGAAAAAAAAGTTAACTCAAATAAAGAAGAAAAAAAACTAAACCACAGACGATAAGTTGTGCCGCAAAATTACTTTTCAAATTACTCACACGATACATTTAAGGAAAGAGTTATTTTCGACTAGAAATGCAGGCTATGTTTGATATATAATTCATACCAACGTCATGTAATGGAAACATGAAATATTAAACATGCTGTACAAAAGTAATAAACTCATGCAATAGTTTCATCATTATAATATTTTCTTCAGTTTAAAAAATTGTATGTGATATTTGTGGTTTATTTCAACGGACTAATAACAAACAGTCTAAAATAAGGTCCTCACCATGATTTTTTATTCATAATAATGATTCCCGGGCTTTCAAAGTTTCGGTGCACGGGGCCCGATTTAGAAAATTCTTGACTATAGGCACAACTCGGGATTGGGGGTCCCCCCTAACACTGATGTGGGCTTAACATTTCCAAAATTGACACACACAAAAAAAAAATTAATCACGAATCATTGTGAGAGTACCATTTTACCAAGAATTGGCTATTTGAAGCGTAGAAGCCTAAAACATTATCAAATAACAAAAAGCAATACAACATAACTTCATCATTAAAACACCAATACAATGCTACCAGAAAAATTTATTAATCCCTTATATTCACTATAACATAAATATGATGAACTATACATATAACTATACATATGATGAACCACTCAATCAAATTTGAAAGGATATATAAAAAAAATTACCATGAAAAAAGGGGAAATTAAAAAAAAAATTTGAATTGGGAATTTTTTCTTTTAAAATAAAAATTTTGAGGGGCCCCCGATCGATTGCGCAAGGGCGATTATGCAATTTAGGGCGATTATGCAATTAAGAGCGATTACGCAATCATGGTGAGGCGTAATGGAAAATCAGGGCCTGTCGATGCAACCATTGAATTATACCTGTTGAAACAAACGCTTGATTTCTTTCATACCGATTTCATATCACTCGTCTTCAACCCCAGCAGGTCGGTCCAAATGATTCCGAGTTCCGAGACCTGCGGGTCTAAATTTGCCGACCCTTGGGTTAAATTGTTACAGTAAAACGCAGAAAGTTGTAAGCAGAAGGGACTTTTTGTTCTCGGCAGTTATACGGAGAGCTTATAAATGGAAGGCGAAACCAAATAGGCGAGTTCCAAATAGGTTATTAGATAGGTTATTAGATAGGCAGATATACTGATCTTTAGTGGACATGCAGTTTTATTACATCAAGATTTAAAAACTAGCAATTGCAGGATTTACTCTATTATTTTGTCAGAATGTTTTGAGTTTTTTTGTTTTAAATTTAAAAAATGTTTGTAAAGTATATTTCGGTTTAAATGAACGCTCCATTATGCTAAGTTCATTAAATTCTATGTTTTAATCTCTGTAATATGTAAATATATATATATATATATATATATATATATATATATATATATATATATATATATATATACAGTCGAACCTCCATATATCGAACTTCTCTATATCGAAATTTTCTATATATCGAACTCTTAGCAAATCTCCATGTTCATTACATAGAAAAACTGTTTCTATATATCGAAAAAATCTCTATATATCGAAATTTTTTTCACGACATATTGGGAGATTTTATTCCACTTTAAAATAAAATCTCCCAATTTTTGGGGTTTGAAACAATACTTCGTGGACTTCAATTCGTGGAAAACATCCCTGATGAAGTTTTTAATGGACTGAATAAATGCGAGCATTTGTTTGATGAACTTTCCGCAAAACTGGCTGTTCTGCAAGATATTCGTAGTTTTTTTTTAAAAGAATGTAACTGTGATCACTGTAATCACTAACTGGATTATTGTTTTTTTTAAAGGTATATTGTACGCAATAAAACTTTCACATTAAATTATTTTTTAGTTGTTAACTTTCATTTAATGTGATTCGGATATAAATTGAAAATGGAGTTTCTTATACGAAAATTAGCTTTAATTTTAATGTTTTAGGAGAATTATGATAAAACTAAGAGCAATTCTATATGTCGAAATTTCTATATATCGAATTTTTTTCCGGCATTTTGCTACTTCGATATATGGAGGTTCAACTGTATATACATATATAATATTAACATTCGTATTAACATGACGAGAAGTATAAATACACTATAGTTAAAAAAAAAAATAATGAATATCTGTTCATTTCCACAGCTCCGGGAGTTCAAAATGAAACACTTGTGTTTTTACGTTAGTTTTGTAAATAAAACAGTTGTACGGGCATTAGCTTTAGTTTATATAGTAGCTAACGTTGTCAGTATTTGTAAATTTTATGGTAAAAAAAGTATGATGTTTTGTTGTTAGAGATTGTTTTATTACATATATCTGACAAAAACTGTTTCGAGGATACGAAATATTTTTGTCTCTTTAAAATTAAGATTTCATAATACAGTCGAACCCCGTTATAACGAACTTCAAGGGACCAAAGGTTTTGTTCGCTTTATCCGACGGTTTGCTATATCCGAACAGTAAAGAAAAATGCTAGAGTTCACAAAATGTATAACAACTCATTAGTTGCAATGTGTATTCAATAATGAAGTATTAAAAAAATGATAAAATCTATTAAAAATGATCATTAATAAATTAAATTGACTAAAATCGATCACATTAAACTGGCACAATACTAATTAAATTACATACAAAAGAAAAATGGCTGGACCAAAATTTATATCCGTGAGTTCGTAATATACTGGGTTCGCTATAACGGGGTTCGACTGTAGTATATTGATTTCAGTAATTATTACAGTTTCCTAATCGATTATATCTCGTGAAATGTGAATGTTTAATTATTGTGCCAATGCTCTTATATGTATAAAAACAATCTTTTATATAAAAAAAAAATCCCCTCTTACTTTTTGAAAGAGAGGACAGTGGATAGATTTTTATGGGTAAAATTCATCGTAGGTATATATATATAAGCTGATGATCTGTCTTAAAGTATCAAATTAACAATATTGAAGAGGGATTTCCATGGAGTTATATTTTTTGGCATGTTATGATAACACACTTCCACAAACTGGTACAAGTATAAAAAAAAAAAAAAATTACTAAACATATATTTCGATTGACATACCTCCATTTAAATGTTTCTCGTTTCGAGGTTCTCTGTAAACCCCACTACCTTGACCTTGAATAACGCTAGTTTAAAGCGGGGGCATTGACACGGATATTTTGTCGATGGATTGATCAAAAAAATAAAAGATAGTATCCTAAGAGAGTTGTAATAGCAATAACAAACTTTAAACGTACAAAAGCTGATACGTTAACAGACCCAAAATGTCCATTTCTATACGTGCTTTAAAGGAATATAAGAAGAATAAAAACCTTTTCCTGTCATTTACGTCACGTGATGCTGTTTAAAAAAAGAAGGAAAAAAAAAAGAATTCTTAGTGATTACAAAAATACATAGTCTAAAATCGCAGTCCTATTTTTTACACGAAACCGCAAAATAACAATACTTATTTTCTTTTCATCGCGAATTCGTTGCGTGCTGTGAACTCAGCCCCGAGAGCGCACGTTGCTCCTGTCAGTTTCTCTTGGCGACCGTTTTGGCGTAGAAAATGATCCGCCCCGGTAACCGAGTCATTCGCCAAAGTGGCGCGCCCGACGACTTTTCAGGCTTCTGAATACACACACATACACACAGACACATACGCGGCGTACGTCGAGTACTGTGCTTAAACCGTAAACGAGCCTGCCCCTCTGATTCCGAGAAATACGAGGACGGACGGCAGTTCTCAGTAAAATCTCGGCGACGAGCAATCATTGGAAGTGTTGAAAGCCATGCAGGCCAGCTTTTATATTACGCGAGCGCCAGAATCGGCGCGTTCAGAACACAGCGTGTCCCAGAGATGCTAAGCGCTCGGTTTCCTTGTGAATGAGAGAACGTTGAGAAAACTTGTGCCAGTTGATTCTATATTTCTTTCCAAAGGTCAACCTGTAGAAGTTCAGTAATATTGAAAAAAAATCTCTCATTTATTTTTTTTTCATAACTATCATAGAACAAAATGTCGAGTTTGGATTACTGCGGATATTGTTGTGTTTAATGGGTAAGTTTGAATTCAGCATTTTTTAAAAATTATAAATTTGCTACAGTTAATTGATTTGTAAATGATTGATTTTGGTTTCTAAGTGTATATACATATTTATCACACGTTGATATGCAGTCATATCGTGTCAGTCATTCTTTAATTATGAATAAGTTTGCATACTTTTATATTTGTTTATGCATGCAAAAATTCATAAACAAACACAATTACTTAAGTTAAAAATAACAAAATATATTTTTGATTGTTTATTAAAATATTATACATTTATAGGGTTTAAAACATTAACTAACTAAATGCTTGTATAATGAAGATAATGTAGTTAAAAGAAATTTCTCTCTCCTGATTAAATATCCAGCAATAATTCGTTAAATATTTAAAGCATTCATACGAACATAATTATCGCAGTTGCATTTTATATTCATGAAAACCAGGCTGTTCAAATAATGTGGAAAACAAGCCGCTTCTATAAATTTCTCTTATTAGAGGCATAATATATTCTGTCAAAAAATTAGAATCCCATGATACTGTTTACAAATATTTTAAAGCCCTTCAAATGCGCATTTTGAACAAACTTAAATGAATTAAAACTATAACAGAAATCGTAATTTTTGGAGAATTCAGAATATTTTTCCCAGATCAAACTAACGTTTGGAGTAAAGTTGCAACTTAATTAATAGTTACGCTTTGAATAAAAATTTCAGAATTTTTAAATTTCAATCAATTTTCGTTAATAATAACCAAATAAATTAATTTCTCGCCTATGTTCTTTATATGCAAATCAAGAGCGTTTAATAGTTTTCCGTCTATTTTTCTGTCTGGAGTGATAAAATTCAACTTATGTTATTAAATATATTTAGTTATGTAGCAGTTTTCATAAGAACTTATTTTTGTATTTTTTAAAACAGTAATTTCGATTGAATAAAAAAATTAGTTCGAGTTGCATTACATTTTTTCTAGTTTATTTTATCTGTTATAGGATCCTCAGCTATTGAATATTTTTACATGAATGTATCTTCTGTAATTATGCGAATCAAGTTATTATATTCTTATTTAAAAAATTAGCTAGAATTCAGTGATTATTTATAGGAACAACTAACAGCCGTTTCATTTAAAATTTTGTAAGTAGTGAATAGAGTTCTGATATGCCCTTATTAAAAATAAAATAGTATATTTTGGTTTTATCGCATCGGAGAACGTATGTGTTGCTGTGTATTTTACATTTGTTGCTAAATTTATTAACTTCGTAACTCATATGCATTTAGTGTTAAAAGGCAAAATAAATAAATAAGTAAATAAAATCACAAAATGTAATTTTAAAATTCCAGTTATTGTAAGTATTACAATGTTAAATGTAATCCCCCTTTTTTTCCCCCCGGTCTTTTTATTTTTTACCAATAATATTTTAGGGTTGGTTTGCGATTTATAGTGATGACATTTTTATTTTGGCATTTTCATTCGCTTTCGAGTTGTAAATGATCTTGGGTAAAACAAATTGGCCAATCAGCTGTGATGTTTACCTGAAAGGTGATTTTTTTTTTTCTTTTCACTAGAAATGTTTTTACTTAGCTGGATTCTTGCCAAGTTTTTTTTCATGTTACTGTTTGCGCATAAAAAAGAAACTCATAATATGCTTTGCGGATAAAATACATGTGTTACAAATTGTTACATAAGAACGTTTTGCTGCGACGTAAAGATATGCATATGCAAAAATTTATTCATGCACATTTACTACTTGCATCTTTTACTCAAACTACATTTATTTTAACAATAAATCCAAATACGCATGTACCTATTCCCCCCTTCAAACCGGGATCAATATTTTTTGGATATTAATTTTTTTTAAAAACTGCTTTCAGGTAGTTTCTGAAATATATATGGCAATGACACATAAGGTGTTTTAAATAAGACGAAACGAATAGTTTCTTTTCTGAATAAACATAATTTAAATATATTTCTAAATTGGAAGAAAACTAAGTTAAAAATATGATTAATTTGTTTAAATTTTAAAAATATTAGGATAACTTTTATCATACCTAAAACTATAATTCTCATTAACGAAGATTTTTAATCTGCTACTGGATGGTATGACGTCACTAGTTTAAATGAGTTCAATGCCAGATACGCTGATGAAACTGATGATGAGTGAGCCAGCTGCCGTCACAATTCATTAATAGAACATCTCCATTGATAAAAATCTGAATATCTCCAAGCCGTATCTCGAGTGCTTTTATTCGCTTTTTTCTTTGAAATAACTGATCAATACATTTTAAGCTATGTCTCCATTGGGTGTTTAATTAAGATTTTCTAGTTATTAAAAATACAAATACAGTAGTTAAACCAGTGTTTCGACAACTACTGTCATTGTTGTCCATTGCCTTTATCACACATATCACTTTCGATTTGTAAAAAAAGCTAACAATATGTTTTTAACTTGAATGATCCCAAACTGATAGTGCATTCAATAGTAAAGTTTATCTTTCACTCAAGAGGAATGACGGTTTAGGAGCTGAATTTTTAAGTAAAATAATAAAATTCTTAAAATTAGCGTTTAAAATTTTTGCTAAGTCATTCGCAGTGACCTGAAACATGAACGAATATTTTAAAATAAAACTTTTATTTTACAATCACTTTTAAAATCTGTTATAAAGTCATTTTCATTAAGTAATAAATGTTTAATGTCGTCATACATTAACTAATCTCAATCGGTCTTCTTATTAAAAGTGATGAAGGGTAAAAATTTCTTAGAATGATTGTGATAATGACTGCAACATCTTAACGTAAAAGGTTAAGGTCGGTCAAACGGCTTCGATATCTGATAAACAGCTGTTGCAACACGTTCTTGTAAGATTTGGTTTCTCTATTGTGTAATATTTAGAAAATCGATCTGATAAAACATGAACCCTCTGCAAAATCATTATTTGTATCCTTTAAAATTAGTCCATACACTTTTTCGCGAAAATTGGACTGTAAGAAAATATTTGCAGCTTTCTTGTACATCTTGGTTTTTCCAACTTAATATTTCTTCTTTGAATTATATAATTATCATATGTTTACCTTTAAATTAATAAAGAGAAATAAAAAGCTTTTACCAAGAAAAATAATTAATTTCGTAAATATTTTTATACCTTAAAATCTGTTTATTTAAATTTTGAAACAAAGGAAAGCTTTTGGAACCTAATTTCTCAATTTTTCTTCCTTTTTTATAATAACATATTTTCTCGTAAAACATGTCATCTTCTTAAAACGGAACTAAGAGAATTTTTTTTTCTTTTAAAGTTATAAAATAAATGGAAAACAAATGGTAGATAGTGTATATATTTTTCTTTTTACCATATACTGAGAAACCACATAAAATTTTATTTTAAAAACATCTTTTGGAGACTTGCAACTTTCTCAGACAAGTTTTGTATCAACAATTTTGGACTTTAAACGTATATTTCCAGAAACAAAACTAGACAAAAACTATTCGCAGTTACGCATTTCCTAACTTAATTTTTTTTTTTTTTAAATAAATATTCATACACTGTTTCAAAGTTATAAATGTGTTCAAATGTTTCTTTCAGGGGTAATTCAAACTGTCGATCAAAGTCCATAAAATATTAATTAATTAAACAATTAAAATTGATTAAAATTAAATTAAATAAAAATTAAAAACTATAACCTTGATTGTGATGCCCAATTTCTACTTTGAATGAACTCTTAACACCGTATTTCGCAAGTTGAACACTGTTTGACGCCACATACCCACCATACCGTTACCCCAGAAATGACAGATAGGTTATGTTTCGACAAACAAAATACTTGACAGCAGGAAACGTCACAAGCCCTTCTCATTATTTTTTGCTTGTTTCTATTGTTGAGAAGGCCTACCTGGCTGGAAGCGAACAGTTACACAATCCAAGATGCCAGGAAGTGGGACAATATCATACAAAACCTCAATAAATAATGCCAAGACGAGAGATGTTTTCCGTTCTCTTCCAAATCCCCGCTTGGAAGTACAGTTCTTTCGGAAACTGTTATGTTGAACTCGTAGGAAATTGGGCAACGTTTGCTTTAAACCGTAACTACATGGTAACATTTCATAACCGTCTCTTTTCAGACAGTGTCCTAAAGCATTGTAGTAAGAATTCGAGTGTGAAACTGCTCATTAACTACAGGTCTAAGTTTTTGGTTAGACAAAGTTTTGGGGACATGATATATGCTCACAGAAATTTAATTTTTCTGCCTCCTAGAAATGTTTAACCTTTTCCCTACGGGGTGGGATAGCATGTATCCCAAGAATACGGTCTCAAGAATGAATATATATATATATATATATATATATATATATATATATATATATTAATTATATATATATAACGTCCTTAATGGCCATTCTTACAAAGGGTGTATGAAATCTCCCGGTCTAAAGGGGGAATCTGAAAAATGGGTCCCGTAAGCTAAAGGTTAATTACTACGTTTTCAAAGATCAGTTTCAAAATATTTTTTAAATCGAGTTTAAATTAATCTTTTTGAGTCTTTGCTTTACACATTCGATTAATGATCATTTTTGTGGCAACGAAGAGTGGTGATAGAGGAAAATTTCACTATTCAAAGTATCTATTAACGGTACTAAGATCCCTCTTTTTCATTAAATTTATCAAATGTTCCTTTAAAATTGTGCATATGTACGAATTACTTTTGGCCCTACTAATGGCAGGATTTGATTAAACTTGTAATGTTTTAAGCAAACACTATAAACAAAAAGTAACCATACATGAAACATTAACTATGTGTTGCACATAAAGCACATACAGTGGCGCCACCACAAGGGGTTCATGTTCAACCCCTCCGAACACCGCAAAGACCGAAAGCCTTTTCCGAACAATCAGAACAATTTCTCCCCGAAAAATGATTCTGGTTGCACCACTGTCCAAAGATAATTTATGGCTCCCCTCCCCTCCCCTCCCAATAAAAACAATCGACTAATTTGACTGTCTTATTTGCTGTCATAGCATATTGAGTGTTGAAAAAAATGTTGAAGTTGAAAACAATCAAAGATCTGTGTATATGTGTATTTTTTTGTTCTTTCAACAATATCTTCATTCTTTGGTATGATTCATTTTGGGCAGATTATTTTGCTTATTCGTCAATTATGAGAAAAAGAGTTACACATATTGTAGTAAAATTCTTTATAGAGAAAAGCTTAAGAATCGCAGCGCGTATTAAAATGCTTTTTAGTGGTATATTAACATGGTATATCATAAATAAGACAAGGAATTATTTACGGTGCCAAGAAGTTTGATGATTGATGCTACCTAAGGAAATCCGAATAATCTACTCTATACTTATCTTTAATATCGACCTTCAAAGCGCTATATTTTCCTTGACATAAATTTTTATTCTTAGTTAGATGAATACTCTTCCCAGAATGCAACTTTGTTAATCTAAATTGCCTTTCTGCTGTTTGCCGGCTGTTCTAAGGAATATTCTCTCCAGTGCAGGTGGACCAATTATCTAAGAGCTCATCTGCTTCGGTTTAACAAAGATAAGTTTGGATTAATGAAGGATATCGCATGCAATTATAATGTAACTCTCATAATTGATTATTATTTCCCGGAATACTTCCTATTAAGTTCTTTTTCAATCGAAGTGTTGTTCCTTCCTCGAAATTACCCCAGCATCCTTTCGTGGATTACATCGGATTTCTTCCTGTTTGCCAGCTAAAGTGCTGATGTAGGTGGTCTTATAGACTTGTTTTTCCTTCCGGTAGCAATTATTTTCTACCCTTGATTTTTATATTTTCGTTTAGAGAGATTATTATTAGAACTATGTGCGTGTTCCTTTCTGTAAAACAATAATTATCGCAGAAATACATTTTTTCCTAACTGGAAGAGAGTGCAACATGTAATCTTCCAGTTTATATTTTACTTTTCTCTTTTTAATGTTAACTATGAAATTTGTCAAACACTCAAAACTCGATTTAATTATTCTACTTGCTGTAAGAAACGTTTTTAAGTATAAAAAATGCATTCTGTTTTATCGATAAGTTTTCAAGTAAAGTTTTGAATTATGTTTATTCATAGATCTTGTTATAACTGAAGTCCGTTAAAGTTTTAAGAGCTTAAATTAGCATGTTATTTGAAAGCCCATTTCAGACGTATATTTCACAATGAAACATAGAAACACGTTTTGAATAAATTCGTAGTGATAGTGGCAATAAATCTACTCCATGAATAAAGTTCCGTATTTCTATCCAAGTTAGTTTGAAGGAAAATATACTTTAGCTGTATTAAACTGCCCAAAAATATTTACGTTGTGCGATCATCATATTCTCGAGGTAAAAATTGAGTTCCGTATTTTGTAGTGAGAAATGAGTTTCTAAAATCCATTTTCCTGATGTATATAAACAGGAATTCTCAACATCAGTATTAATATTAAATTTCTGTATGCATATGAATAGAATATTATGTGTCAGTAACTAAACTTAAGTCTAGTAACTTATCCGATAATCAATCTCTTCTTAAATCATCAATCGCAGTCTGTTACATTTTCTTTAAAAAAAAAATAATAATAATAATAAAATCGATAGAACTACCTATTTCAGGATTCTCGCATAATTTAAAATGCAGATTTTAACTCGTGTAATAGAACTGATGTTTCCTGACTTCTAAAGAGAGTCAGAGAACGTAGGTAATGCTATAGTAAAGATGGCTGCATCCATATATCACTTCAGTTGACATGGTAATCACTTAAAGAAAAAATTGGAAATCTACCATTTCGTTATGTAACGCATCTGTTTGATTCAGTGCGCTTAAGTTCAATAACTTAGCTGATCTCTAATGCTTGTTACTAATTCAGGGATCATACTTCTGGCTGAGAGATTACGTATTCGGCGTAATCTCTCTCTTACGGTGTAATCTGTCTCGTGTTAGTTTGGGATTAACACAGCATGAACTCTGGCTCTTTCGACGATTTGAGGATTGCATGCTTTCAGTGTGATTGTTCAAGCATAACGCGTTTTGGAGCAATGCTCCTGTTAAATACCCCTTTGAGTACTGTTCGAGCGCAGTTTGAAAGTGCGTCAGAAATGCATTGGAAGCGGGCTATTCAGTTTCTGTTGCTGTCTTTTTTAAGTATTCGATGAAATCATATTAAAAAGTTAATGCTAATCCCCTTTCATCAACAGGGAATTGTTGAACTTCGAAACTATTGAATCTGTTGAGAAGGGAACCCCAAAACGTTGTTTAGTTCAATGATGATTTTAATCGTATTCCTCATTTTGCTCTTAAAATAGATACTCCTCTCATAAGGTTCGCAACGTTTCGAAACTACTAAACCTTTGACTTTTCTACGTTTAAACAAGTTTAAGATTGTGTTACTCAGATGGTTTTTTTTATTTATTATTATTATTGGTATTCGTCTTTTACCCGAAACAATTGTAAATCATATAATCCTATGTAAGGTTAGACGCATTTTTGAACTAGGGAACAATTGCTATTTCCTCATTTGCCGAGTATTGTGCAATGTCACTATGACATAATCGATAAGTAACCTCAAGCATGCTGAACAAATTGAATTGATTTGCCATGAAAGGAAAAAGTTGTATTTTCATTGTTTGCGGTTTTTAGATGGTTTGCTCTTACTGAACTATTGTATCTAGTTTAATTGTATAGTACTTCAAACTACATGTTCTCCTCTATTTTTTGTACATGATTTATTTATTCCGTTAAACAAGCTAAAAGTAACCGGACTAACTTCCTTTGCTGTTTTTCTTTCCTTCTAATTTTAGCCACTTCACTGCCGTCAGGTCATTGCCAGTGAATACAATTATAGATAAATATGATAGCAAATGAGTTCGAACTGGATATTTAAAAAATTTAGGCCCTCGAGAGAAGATTGGTAGTTTGAACTGTATTTTTAATTTAATTTAATTTTATTTTATTTTATTTCCAAGGGGTATCCTGTACATTCACAAATTATATTAGTTGTAGAAAAATACTTTTACAACTCATATAATACACTTATTACACACTTATTACACTTATCACTTATCACTTATTAATACTTTTACAACTAATATAATATACTTACTTAACTCTGTTTTCGGTAAATGAGTTAAATGTTTTTAGCTAACTTAATTTTCACATACTTATTTTTTATAATCCTTTGAGCCCCACGGTAAAATCCGTGAAATACAGCTTTCTTTCGTCATTGATTCTTAGGTGTTGAAACAATACTTTTTATTGTTTCGTTATTTCCATGTTTTATATTCCATGTGAGGAAATTCAAAACTATCGTTCACAAGTAATTAAGTACCTTAAGAGTGAGCATTTTTTTTTTCTCTTTCCGTTTTTTGTTTCGTTAAAACTAATAACAATAACGTTTAATTATGGTTTTCTCCACAAATGTTTAACAGAATTCGTTTGGCTGTCTGTCATAATTATCTAGAAAATAAGAATTGGTGTTTAGCAGAATTTTCATCGTCAAGCGCCAAAGAAATTAATTTTCCGATTTTATGAAGCTGTTATTGCAATATTTATATGTTCAGTCATTTTATCTGTTTCCTTTTTCCATCACATGTCTTTCTGTAAAATACTCCAGCGCTCAATCTCGCCTTTCATGCCCAACACCTATAAATCCTTTAATCTTCAGCTATAATATTCTTAAGTAAATACCCCCAGTGTCTAAATACATGGAGAGCGAGTGCTATTTGAGCATCTGTCTGTTTACCGGCGGCCAGCGAAATCGAAGCGTTTACGGGGAAACTCCTCTCTCGGGCAAGCTCACAGTAATGGTTTTTTCCTGGAACCCCGCACTGTGCAAAAGGTGTTTGCACATGGCTGGAGACTTCCATTGGAATTTCTCGAAGGTTAAATGGCATCGCGCTTCTACAAGGTCGACATTTGAACACGGATTGGCGGGATTAATTTTTAAGGCCTGGATTTTGCGCCTATCTTCCCTGATATTGTTCGAGTCTTAATCCACTTTTAAAAAATTGGTGTTTTATGCTGTTGCATATGGCTCTATTTTTGCTTGTAAAACTCCTCAGGTAAGTTTTTGAGGGAGCATTTACATTTCGTATATTCAAATCAACTAGCATTAGTGTGATTTATATGCTGAGACTAGCTGAAAACCCGCGCTTCGCTACGGAGTACATTCAAATTAAATACAACGGTCAATGTATGCAATTAATGTAAAAAAAAAATAAATATACATATTTATTATAAATGCGACGATCAATTTATACAATTGATGTAAAATATATATATATATATATATATATATATAAAAAAAATCGTAAGGGATATTTATTTTTTTGGATAATATCCAATCGTCTGCTGCATTAGAAAGAAAAGGAATATTTTTTTTTGTCTATTTAGTTGTTATGCACTTGACGATAAATTTATTTAAAGTACCAGAAAAAGAAATCACGTGATCGGCATTTGATAAATTAAATTCTAAAAATGAATCTTTAAAAATTCACCAAAATTCAGAAAATCGAGGTAAAGGTTCGAAAAAGATTTTATTTTAAAGGAATTTTTATGATCTTTCTCGTGATATAAATTTTATAACCCTCATATTATTATTTTAAATGCAAACTTAAAAAAAGTTACAAAAACAGCTTAAAATTTTAATTTAAAAAATTCTAAGGAGAATTTTTCAAAAACCTTTCTTAGTGCACCCTTACACCATAAGAAGAATCGCCATGCAAAATTTCAGCCCTTTAGGTCCAGCGGTTTGGTCTGTGCGTTGTATGTCAGTGAGTCAGTTACGGAACTGTTTTATATATATAGATAATAAGTTCTGGTAGAAAAATAGTATGCGGCCATAGTAGTAATAAACGTAAGAATTACCATTGGTCTTGTAAAGTTAAGTATAACATTAACTATATTTGCTCTGTTGTCTGTCTGATGGAGATAAGTTTGATGTTTTATTTATTTTTTTTATCCCTATGGTAATGTTTTACTATATGAAGTCAAAACAGACCCTGTACGATGCAAAAGAATTTTCCTTTCACATCTAAAGAATTCCACCTTCAACTCCACTTGTTTTTCGGAGTACTGAACATTTTCCCCGTGCTTTCATATAGGTTTCCTGAGATAAGCGTTCATGGAAGTATTGAGAGTTAGTCCATTTTTATTATTTCACATCTCTATAAATAGCTTAATTTGCCCCGGGAATCGGATAGGAAACTGTTTGTATGATCTAAACTAGATGCACCAATATTTAACTTGCAAGAGAGTTTCATCCCTGGTCCTCCTCTTCTAAAAGAATTCTACCTACGGGTTTCCTCAAGTGCATTTTTTTTCTTATTTCAGTCACCACTGATGTGGAGCGAGAAATAGAAACAAAGCAATGCTCTGTAAGAACGATCTACAACTCAAGTCAGTGACACAACCTACTTAACGCCCTTTAAATGTTGTGTACAACTTCCTACTTGTAACTCTTGATTAATTGACCCCCGTTCCCAACCTTCCACGTAACTGATTCCGATTGCGAAGTGGAGGTCTGTGTACGCGAAAACGGGCTGCATTTACAATACACGCCATGAAAACCTCGGACCCCATGTCAACTGCAATTTTTGAAGTCAACGTTCAAGCTGCGTTTTGTACAGTCGTAACTCGTTCTGTTGCAATTTTCTTGATGTACAAATCGAATGGAAGTTGGAAAATGATGCAAATATTACCGATTTTAAGTTTCATAATTTTTTTTTTCGTCTAGAAATCCAGCTAATGGCTTTGTATATGTTTTAACCAGGACATCCCAAGGTTTCGTATGATGTCACCTATCTATATATATAAAACAGTTCCGTAACTGACTCATTCATTCACTGACTGACTGACTGACTGACATACAACGCACAGACCAAACCGCTGGACCTAAAGGGCTGAAATTTTGCATGGCGATTCTTCTAATAGTGTAGGGGTGCACTAAGAAAGATTTTTCAAAAATTCTTCTTAGATTTTTTTAAATTAAATTTTTAAGCTGTTTTTTAAACTTTTTTTACGTTTGCATTTAAAATAATACATTGAGGGTTATAAAATTTATATCACGAGAAAGATCATAAAAATTCCTTCAAAATGAATTTTTTTTCGAATTTTTACCTCCATTTCCTGATTTTTGGTGAATTTTTAAAGATTAATTTTTAGAATTTAATTTATTAAATGCTGATCACGTGATTTCTTTTTCTGGTACTTTCAATAAATTTATCGTCACGTGCGTAACAACTAAAAAGACAAAAAAAATTTTTTTTCTCTTTCTAATGCAGCAGACGATTGGATATTATCCCCAAAAAATGCATATCCCTTACGATTTTTTTTATAAATATATATATATAGATAGATATATATTTTACATCAGTTGTATACATTGATCATCGCATTTATTATAAATATATATATTTATTTTTTGGCATAAATTGCATACGTTGACCGTTGTATTTAATTTGAATGTACTCCGTAGCGAAGCGCGGGTTTTCAGCTAGTTGTATATAAACCTTTTCTATGGCCAAATAGTTTTCACCGCCGAAAAATGAAACTATTTTAGCCCTCGTGTTGCAGACTCAGCTGTAGCGCTCCAAACCAACCAACAAATAAAAATCTATAAAGGAACTTATCTCTTTTATAAATAGTATGCCCAGCGGTATTTTGTAAAACGTCTTCTGCATTTTCATAAATAAAAATATTCACTTTCCTCCAGTAAGGTCTTTGCTAGTGGTACGCTTCCTCGAGGAATTCGACAACCAAATTTAGCATCCTGAAGATATTAACAAAGGAACACTCATGTACACAATAAACAAGATCTGATATCTTGTGATAAAAAGCAATCGCAGCAAAATTTTTAAGGATTATGTTTTGTTCTTAAAAGTTATCAGTCTTTAGGTAAACCTTTCAGACTTATATTATAGGACAGGCGTTATGAAACTCCGTTTTATAAATTTAACTTTGAGTAATAACACTTAGTACTGACAGATTTCTTTGACGAAGAATATTTTTAAACAATTTTTAATTCAGCTCTTTCTATTGGTGTGATTAGTATTTACTTGTTTAGAATTTTATTGCACATTTATTCGTAATAATCATTCAGATTAAATACATTATTGACGTTTAATTAAATTTTATGTTAGATAGTAAAATATTATTTCACCTGTTTTTTATATAAAGGTCTTTAGAAATTCAATATTCAGGGCCATTTGTGTTTTTGATGAACTTTTTCTTATCTCAACGTCTTTTCGAATGACTGAATTTAGATTCGTGTTACCGATTTTATTCTGGTATAAAGTAACACTCAAAAAGAAATTTAGCATAAAGCCTCATCTTTCAGTGATAATCCCCATTCTCTAGGCGTATTTTCGTTTTTTTTCCCCTCTTTTCTTAATATTGTGGGGGAGAGAAGCTGAATGTCAAACAATTACGTCCTCGATCCTTTTTCATAAAACTAGTTCCGGGAATGAATCACCGCGCTGTTACTGCGGGGAGAAATTACCATGCTTTGATATAATCTTTCATCAATCCTCTCATCTAGTTTTTATCGTCGGCATGAATAGACTTTTCAAGATCTCATACTCCTCTCGCGAAGTTTCTTTATATTTATGTGTCAGTGTTTTTGTATACGTATATTTTTTGTTTTGTCTTGTTAACTTGTCTTTGTCATGTCTAGGAGGAATTTACATTTTGCATTGACAGTAAGCAGGCTCCATTATGTGTTACTGATGTGTCTTTTATGCTAAATAGCATTTATTTTCTGTACAGGCTTCCTATATAATACTTTCTGCATTGTCTACAACATATCTACATTTGATTTTAATGGCTTCTTTTATAAGTTTTTCATGCGATGCGTAACATTATTTCTACGTTTTTCGTAAGATACTTATTTCAGTTATAATATAACTGAGCAAGAACAGATGTACAGTATAAATTCTTTAAAACACGCCTGTTAGGATCTCGTTTGAAACCACTCGTCTGCGCTACAAATTATCGGTTACTGCAAAATAAACTCTGAACTTTATTTATTATTATTATCGTTAGTAAAAACAAATATTTATGTAGATCTTTTGTAAGCGCAAACACATACCTTGTTTGCTCAAACCAAAAATTACATATCTCGTAACCAAACTATTTTCTGTTAAACAACTTATATCAACAAGTGTTTCCTTAAATCAACCAGTAATAAAGTCATTTTCCTTCCATTGGACATTACATGCATATATCCTTTAACAATTATCCAAGTACACGGAACTATACAATGAATCATCTCTGTATGTTTCAGACACAAATGGTATCTGATTCATTGTGCAGTTATTCAATATTGACAGATAAAATCAGCCAGTCTTTAAGACAAATAATACTGAAATCCACCAACGCCAAATATGAAAAAACATCAGAGCAGTTAATAAAGTTGAATTAGAATTCAATATTCTTTGTATATAGCCCTGTCAAAATTCGCTCGGTTATCTGGATTTCCCAAGCTGTGTTAATCCAATTACTTATTCTTCTTCGAGCATTCCAGTGCGTTTATATTTAACCCCTACTGTCGCATTATTATCAATTATCTGTCCCATTACAGAAAATTTACATTACGTAGTTATCTAGTTTTGTTGATTACGTAAACAATTACTGATCGCCATTAAGCCGAAAATAGGATTTAAATGCATCAAGAACAGATTCTTTCGGATTGCAACCGTGTCTCAAGTTATTTGGTATTTTGGGTTCAAAGTTGTGGTCTTAATTAACTTAATTATCTCAAAATTTATTATTAATAGATGAGTGGATGTTATTTAATTATTATTATTATTATTATTATTATTATTATTTTGCAGATCATAGTGTGCTCTGTTTCATCTTTAAGTAAAAAGGTTTTTGGTTAATTGTGTGTATACTTAAAATTTGTATATTTTTCCATCTCTGTATTATTAACAGACTGATATGCTGCGTAACGCTTACTAAGCACGTAGCATAATTTTCGGGTGCTATTGCTTTTAAGACCCTTAACAAATACTTAAAGAATTAACATGTGAGGTAAGAATGATACAGATTAGTCTAGCTATCTGGTAATCTGATGCAGAAATGAGCACTATTTTGACATCTTAATATGGCCACTTTTCTCGAACTACCAAAATTGCGTTGATTAACATTTTATAATTTTTCGTAAATAAAAGAAAAAAAACCTTTATCTTAGATGATTCTAGTTAATGTTATTACAGTGGGAGATCCATAAAAATAATAAATCCTCGACTTAAAAAATCCTTCAAGGCCAAACTTACTCTGGACTGCACGATTTTTTTAAATGTGCAGCTTAGACTTGATTTTCCTAAATCTCCGAAATTGTTTGTTGTACAGGCTTGTAAGCAGAACAAACTCTAGTTTGATTTCAAGTTATTTATCTCTTAGCATATCAGCGGACATAACATTTCAGAAGTTTCAAAATACATTGTGAATTGTTCTGCTGTTTTTAAGAGAATGTCCAATGGAATCCAGTAAAAAGGTGTTTGACCTAGAGAGAAAAATTTAAAATAAAGTTCAAAGGGGTAAAAAAAAATGTACATGTGATGGTAAAAAGAAAGGTCGAGGGAGAGAGAGAGATAGAATTCAGAATTACAGCAAAAGCCTCAACATTTTTGCTCAAATACCGTAGATGAAAAATATTTTCATTTCTACCCGACGAATCTTAATATTAAATCTTTTGTTAAGTATGCCGAAAAAAAAAGTTGAATAGATAATATCGGCAGACAAAGATGCTAGCATTAATTGGAAACTTAAAATTCCCTTTATTTCATTTGAAGTTTAAGATAAGACAAATAATAACAGTGAAGATTTATTGGGGAGAGAAAATGGCTACTTTTGCGAACCCAGGAAGTTTTTGAATTTCAAATTATGACACTTGAACTCCTATCGGAAAAAAAAATGGGGTAGTTGTAAAAAAATAAAAATTAGATAAAGCTATATCGCCCGTAAAATACTCGGAATTCCACTAAATCGTGGCGTAACCTTGATAGCCGTATATTGCGTGGCGAGTTTCACTCAGTGCAGCTATAAACTTAATATCCACACGATTCTCATTTCTCTTGTTCATTTCCTTCATGTTTGTAGTACATTTCCCCCCGAATTCCTAAAGCTGAAAATAATCCCGCAGCAAATACCTTGGGATTCTTAATGGCAAATTCTGCTGGGGACCTTTTAATGAAATCAAATGACTGACATTTTTATGCAGTTTTTTATATTATTATTTTTATGCCTGCTTATTTTTTCCCTTGTTGTGATGTTGAGTTTTTGTCGCGGTGCCGCGGCAGTCCCCCCTAACTTTTTTCTATTCTGTTTTTGTTTTGTTTTTTGTCTTCCTGCCTTCACTTTCCGTTTCGACCTCCGTCACAAACTCATTAACGAACCCAGTCACTTTCGCAAGCTCACCCACCAGGCCATTTGTATCTCTTCGAAGTTTCTTAATCTGTTCCCGAAATAACCGTATCTAACATTAAGGCGTAATTATTCCCAGTATCGTTTGGACCTGTTCTACATCGTTCCGGCGCAACAAAAATAAATAATAATTAAAAAAAAAGTAGTGAAATAAGTGATAAAAATTTTTTTAGAATTTCACTCGTGTTTTTTCAGGGATTCGATAGCAGCTAGAAACGGGGACTTAATGGTTATTCTTTTACGTGGAATAAAGCCAGAAATGCTTTGCGTTCGTATCTTTTTTTTCCCTTCTTTCGTATTTCAGAATGTTTCTTCACCTTTATATTCTATATCGAAGAAGAAAGTTAGCAGGTTATTTCGTTTACGGTAGATATTGTGTTTAAAAAGGTAAAACACGCACTCTTCTCTGGTTTTTCTTTTCAGCAATAAGTACATGTGTACCTATACCAGAAATATTTACACATTTCGATAGAGACCTAAATACGTTAAATCGATTATTTCTGTTACACATACAATTGTATAATTGCCCGAATATTGTCACAATGTTGGACACAGATGTTGTAGCCAACTAACTGACAAGTAAGCAAAATCAATTGTATTATAATCTTTTATGGGACTTTATAAATACCACAAAATTAGAATCGCATAGCAACCGAAAGGCTCTATACGTGTTCATGTGTCCCTTTTGTTGTAAAGATGCTGTTGCTTGACTGTTTGTCGCCGTATGTTATTACATTATGTTCTATGTCCCACAAAGAAGTTTAGCAGACATAACTCTGCTCCATTGTAACTATGGACAAAATTACATATACGTGTATTTCTGTACATTAGTGGCACAATCAGGTGGGGTAGGGTGGAGTGCAGTGGAAGAGGGGGGTAGGTATTGTATGTCGTAAGTTTAGAAATTATTGATCGTTTTTGCAATCCATTACAACATTTAAGAAATACATTTTTGTCAGCTGCTTTAGACTAGATCATTTATTTACTTAAACATTTATTTATACATGCATGCATATGTTTCTATATTAGTTTATTTATTAATGAATTACTTTTCGTGGAATAAATTCGGAATAGGGAATTTTGAATCAGCGTGGAGCACTTCATATGGCTCATATCTGCGTTTTGTTCTCGTTTTTGTTCTTTCGTTTGTACAATATTAACCATTTCAACAATCGTTTCTTTGTAAAAATTAGTTCATCTCCCCACTCGCATGCATTCAATGCTAAGGAATTTATTTCTCAAATAGTTTAATGAATGTTTCTTTAAAGTAGCGTTATGCCTAAGCGAGAGATTGCCTAGTATGTTTTTCCAGGCTAATTTAAAATGCAAATTACAATAGCGTGATCGTCTAGCTTCAAATCTTTTTTTTTTCGTTCGATGTTTATAGTAATAGTTCATAAGCAAAAAAATAATTATGTTTGTTTACTTTCCTTTAGTATTTTGTTCAGGCAAAGCATTCAAGTTGCTATCTACTCTAGATAATGGAATCTGCTGCAATATTTATCAGCAAATCAGCCGAGGCGCTAATATTTGTTTCTTGTTTTATCTCCGAACATACGATATTTCCTTCATACAGCTTTAGTGGAAAATAAACTATTCTTGTTTCCAAATTTAAGGGAAATAAAGAAGAAGAAAAAATGCCAATTTCAACATGCCGGCATACTTATGCTCCCTTATCCGACTCTGATAAGCATTTCAACAACGCATTAGCAAATTTTGTTATATCCGTTTCGTATTACGTAATTTGGGTGTAAGAAAATCTCGTATATATCCTTATGGATATCATTTTCCCCGAGCAATGGGATAATTTCGCTGTAAGACCTGGTAGAGTGTTGTAATACACTTTCCTTGCGTCTTTCAATATTACTTTTTTTTTTTAATAATCTTTCTCAAATTTTCATCTATTTAAGCCTCTATCATCTTTAGCCTCCCAATGTTAAATACTTCATATTCTGTTTAATGACATGTTAGAGTCTTTCGATGTTTTATACCAGCGCGTATATATGTTATTTACTCAACTTATTTCGATATTTTTCTTTTCCTTTCTTTCTACGCATTCATTCCGATGGCACAAAAATAAATATTATACATCACACTAAAATGAAGATGCCGTTATGTCTTTATTATACCCCACTGTTACAGTGCATAAACTGAACATGGTTCTTCAAGATTACTTTTTTCTTTTGATTTTGCTTAATCTTAATTTTCAAATGTGTGCATGAACGCTTTTCATTGACACATTTTCCAGTTTTACTTTGTTTAATGTGAAAATAGTCAAGCATTTTTATCATAATACAGATCACACATTCATCCAGAATTTCGCTGCACATGAGGAGTTTTCCTTATTATCCTTTTTTTTTTTTTATGTCGAGTATCGATTGCGTAGCAAATCATAGCGAAAATTCCCCCAGCATGTTGAGAAAATTTCCCCCGACTTTCTCTCTCACTGGGGAAATCCCTGTTAGCGTAAGCTCTGAATATCTCCGACAGTCTCCGTAGTTGTCCCAATATAAACGACATTCTAGGTAGTTTTCAAATTTAACGCATGTCGTTTCCTGGCGAAAACAAGACCCGTCTGAAACCGAGTTTCATAAAACCCACCTCTGCGTAAAAAGACATCTATTAATACTCTCTTTACTTCTGTATCATTACGTTAGAGGCACAACAGCTTCCACTAAAACATATCAAGAAAAATTCCGCTGAAAATGCTTTTAGATTTCCGGCAACTGACACCCGAAAGCGTCCCACGGTTACCGCGAACCGCCGGCGCAAGTTCCCGCGGCGTTTCTCCTACGAAATCACGTGTTTGGAAGTCATCCAATTCCATGTCTTCTTTTTATAGTCTTTTTAAATACGGTTCGTGTCCAAAAATGAAACCGATGTAGCTTTTGCAGCTCTGCTCTAAAATTGGCGTATGACTAGTATTGATCATATTTTGGAAGGTGGTTTGTGCCGTAAGGGTTAAATTACTCGCCGAAATTCGCTATTCGCAGGTCGGATTCACAGTCGAATTTGATTTCCAGAGATAGCAGTTGGAATACGCGTATGTGTTAATACTAAGCGTAATACTTTTGAAGATGCATCTACAGATAATGCATGAAAGATCGCATGCACGATATTAGCAACTATTTTTTCACCTAGAAATTATATAGAGATTTATCTTTCCATGTAACGTCTTTGGATTTCATGTCTCCTGACGTTTAACTAGGAGTGAAATACAAGAATAAATAATTGCATTACTTATGTATTATTTCTATCGAACTTTGGAATTTCATCATGGGAAAATACTGTGGATGACTTTGAAATCAGAGATAAGTATGTATGCATGTGTTATATAACCATGGATTTCATACTAATCTTGCTTGCTAGATATGTTGTATCATTTTGTTATTTATGCTCTCTTGACTCTCCACACGTGAGAGAAGAGTTATAAAGTACAACAATATCTAATCCTTTCATGTAACATTCATACACTAATTTCGTTTATTTTCATCATTTTAGTGTGAGCGTGTGTTAAATACAGCATCTCAAGTATGGTCTTACAATATCTCTTAATTTCGTTCTAGAGTAACTGGAATTTACGTCATACATAAACTAGAAAAAATTTCATCTTTGGATCAGGGTGTATGGGGCACTGTAAGTCAGTGCGTCACCCCTAAAATATATACTAGCGTACTTCTTCTTTAAACAACATTTTTCCTATTTTTTTTTCTTTGAATGTACAATCCAATAATTCAGAGTGTTCGTCCGTTTTAAATTGTAATGTAATGCTTTTATTGTAATTAATTGAAAATGCCTTTGACCTTTGTAGGAGTTCTCGGGAACAGTCGAGGCAGAATATTAATCGAGCTAAAAGCACTTAAAATGTATGAAATCATTATTTATTGTAACATTAATTGATTCAAAAAATTAGTAGATAGTTGTACAAAGAGGTCCTGCGCATAGTTTATAGGTCCTCTCCTTTTCCGTCCTTTCCGAAACATGAAAATGTTTCATTCGATACAATTCTTTGTTCAAAGTCTCTAAAAAATAAGTACTTTTGTTTTCAGGTGGCAGTTAAAATGTTAATTGCAATGATTTTTCGTTAAAATTGAGTGTAAGAAGCGTTCATGTAGGATTTAAAAATAAAATGGTGATCAAATTTGTATATGTTTATACAATATGTAAGCATATGTGTATAATATGTTAATTAACGTAGTTTAAGTTAATTTAACGGCTTATCCATGCCATTGTATAGAACTTACTAAGATATAGAGAATTGCAAATACCGCCCATGACATTGACAGCGAACAATACGAAAAACAGTTCAGATGGCACTTCGGACGATTTATAAGTAAAATAATATATTTTTATAAATCGTGTGTACGTTGGGTATATGCACGTTAAATACGTAGTCACAAAAGTCCTTCCGTGTGGTGAGTGGGTGGGAGAAGGTATGAGCAAACCAGATGTCGCCACTGGGGTGCCCGGTCAAAATTGAGATGCACCAGGGAACAATGTTGACTCATCTGTATGGTGAGCCAAGTTAAAAAAAATCGCAGTTAATAGAGCGAATGTCTCTGACAAGTGCCCCCACGCTAGCAAAAAATAAATAAGTGTGTGGAAATAAATAAGGTAGAAACATAATTTTTGAAATAGTCTGGCCGATTACTTCGGCGTGTGTCGTTATCTAACTGAATATAAGCAAATCTCATTCGTATTCAATGCCATTAATTTTATTCTTTATTGCATGCGAAATATCTAACTATATCTGAGTTTACTTTCTTCTGCTAAAATCACTATAAAAATTTATCATTGATATTATGCAACAAATAATACTAATTTTTTTTATAAAGTTTGAATAACTTAGCCGACTCGTCGTACCTCCATATAAATTGTCTTTAAATTTTTGGTACGCGGTTAAAAAACTAATGTCCTTCCCTGTTGTATTCTGTCTTATAGTATCATTAACAATAAATATGACGGGAAGTTTAAGCCTAGAAGTGGAATTTTTTTTAAAAAACTGTCAATCATGCGTCAATTTTTTAAAAAACTGTTTCGCATCGTAACGCCCTCGTCAAATTCTTTTGCCACTTTATTCATTGTTCGCACACACGTGCGAAAGCGTTTTTAAATTTCCGTCAACGAACGCCCAAGAGTGAGCGCCCACGATACCTAGAATTGCCTTCGTCCAAAACAGAGTTATTCCATAAATTGCGTGCTTTGATTGTCCTCCAAAGCCTTCAGATGTCAGGGCTTCCGATTGTGAAATAACTCTGTCCTTTGTCCAAATATGGCACCTCTGCCTGATTCTGTGTTCTTCAAATGGGACAAAGATTGGACGGAAAACGAACATTTTCTCCAAGTACTTCTGAATCATGTCCAACAAGTGTTTCAAGCTAAAACTTCGTGCACAATCTGCATAGGATGAAGACTACGGTTTCAAATAAATATCTCCATTATAATGTTGTTCGACAGCGTAATCTAGTTATTAATAACTAGCTATTGTAGTTCCAAATTCGCCCACCCTTTTAAAGTTGAAGCATATATCTCAATGTTGGTAATTTGAGTTGAAATGTGTTTCACTTCCTAAAACTCACAAATCTTACGGTTGCGGCCGAAAAATTGCAAATATTAAAAAAACATCGTTTTTTGTAAGATAAAGCAAAATTCGCACCAAGTATTTTCCATAATTGTGACTTAGAAAACACGTTCTTGCTTTCTAAATGTATGGATTACTTTGGAGCGCTACAGTCAATTTTTACTACACGAAGGATGACCGGGACCTACTACTTAAAGCCGATTCCGAACGGCTACAAATGTCCATGCCAAAAGTGAGACTCGACCCCACACACTCTGGTACCGATTGCCTGCGCTAAATTTATGAACCACAAGAGTCTGATTTTCATGTCTGGCGGACTTGGAAGAGTTCACGGTGCGGTTAGTATGTACGGGCTTTCTGTGGTCTTTGAGTAAATTTTTAAAATAATTTATTTTTACAGTGTATAATATTAGGAACGTGGGTAGAAAGGGGGGGAGATGCAGGGGCTAAGTCCAAGCCCGTAAACTATACACGTCTTTCATATTAACCGAATCATGTGCTGTGAGCCCCACCATTGAAGTTTTTCTGGCTACGTCAGTTGTATACATTGTTTAGAGTTTCTTCTGTTAGTAATCTCTATTCTTGGGAACAATATACTTCTGACTTCTTTCAGGGCCTCCACAGCTATGCCTGTATGTCTTACCAATATGTAGTATAACATACAGAACTTTGCTGTCACTTGTTCATTATATTGTGTACTTCTTCCCTGCTTCATGTTGGTAGTCTTTGTGATTTTTATCGATACCTCTGACTTCGTTCAGGGCCTCTACAGCTGGGCCTGTATGTCTTACCAATATGTACTATAACATACAGGACTTTGCTGTCACTTGTTCATTATATTGTGTACTTCTTCTCTGCTCCATGTTGGTAGTCTTTGTGATTTTTATTGATACCTACGTACAGGGCCTCTACAGCTATGCCTGTATGTCTTACCAATATGTAGTGTAACATACAGAACTTTGCTGTCACTTGTTCATTATATTGTGTACTTCTTCCCTGCTTCATGTTGGTAGTCTTTGTGATTTTTATTGTTCGCTTAGCTTATTCGTGGGTTCTATTACATGTCTCATAAATCAGTGTTAGAACAGTGTTACCTTATATTTGTGATTTCGGACGTCCGGAGGACATCCGAATGGTTGGTTGTTTAGGGAAGAGGGAATGAAAACTCTGAGATACTTGTTCCTTTTCTAGAGAACGTTCTAATTGAAGCAACTACGCTTGCACCCTTCGTATTCCTTTGCCGTAAAAAAGAAAAATTACTACCCAATACTTTTACTTCTAAATCAATATTCCTTTATTGTAACTAGTGATACGTATATTATATTTCTTTACCTTAATCTTTTGTTATTCAACTCCCAGACCTAGAGTTTTGGGACGTTTCTTTTGCCACTTACAAATACAGTGGAATCCCGATAATCCGAACTTCGGTAATCCGAAAGTCCGCTTAATCCGAAACCAAAATAAAAAAGAACTAAGGTTACAATAAAACTGCAGTGACACTAAGTAATATAAAGTATATTTCAGAAAATTACAAGAAAATTCAAAGTTAGACAACAGTAGGATAATAAAGTAAGACACAGTAGAATAAACAACACGTGTTTATGCTAATGCTAAACTGACACTAAACAGTAACGATGCACCTCTCCAGCTGTTGAGCACTGTGACGTATTGTTAGAACATCTTACACTCTGCTGTACTGTAGTACTAGGCAGCGTTCCGCTATCTAATCAGCCATTTGGTTCCGAGATTTGTTTATGTTTAGACAGACCTTATAAAATAAACTGTGTAATCACACGTAATATGTAATATTTATGTAATCACACGTTATTATGTAATTTAAGTTTATTTTAAGAATGATTTCGCTTAATCCGAAAAATCCGTTAATCCGAAAAGGGTTTGGTCCCAATCATTTCGGATTATCGGAACTCTACTGTATAGCATAGTTTAAAGCAATATTTCCCAAACTTTTTTGATCGCGGAATGCTCAAAACATTTTTCAAAGTTCCCGGAACCCTCTACATTTTTATAATCGATAGACCCTTTCCTCCCTTAAATTTACCGTGATATTGAATGAAACAAATATTGTTTAAATGCTTAGATTTTATTGAATTAAACAAAAAAATCATTAAAAAAAATATTTCAGGTAGTCTCTTCTAACGAAACTACCGCGGGTTATTAACGTAGGATTACTTATCATTGCTTACCCTTTTTTTTTCTTTTTTTCTTTTTTGCACGCATTTCGGTACTTTTCTGTTTAACTGTTTACTGCTACTGGGTTTGGCGCTGCCAAAATTTTTACTCGCTACGCAGGACGGACAGTTTTTTTTCTTTCCGGAGGACCGTTATTGGGGGAACGCAATCCTACATTAAAATTCTTCGTAAAAACAAATAATAGTGGTTATAAAAGGAAAAATATGAGGGTAATAAGATAAATTATGGCTTGGCCGTCATACTGCCTCGCGGAACCCCTAAATTTTTTGGTGGAACCCCAGGGTTCCGCGGAACACACTTTGGGAAACTCTGGTTTAAAGAGTTCAAAGCTGCTTTGAACTCTTAGAACCTTACTTTTGCGTGTGTGTGTGTGGGGGGGGGGGGATTTCTGTGTGTCCGTTACATGTACGTGTTGGCATGAATTGGTTAACTCTTTCTGCGACCCAGTTGTGGAATTTTTACCTTACGTAAAATATACACATTTTATTCAATCTGTTTCTCTTTTTTCGTACTCTCTGTCAGCTGTAAACGGACACTGTTATCGTCTCACATTTTCTTCTTTGTTCTTTAACCCTTTCTTCCAATTTTCAGAAACATTAGCATCGCATTTGCATTTCTAATACTATTTACTCGGCATCCACTGTCTGTTCCTGAACGCTGTTTACACTTACATAATGACGGCCATTAACATGTATTGCTTCACGGTCGAAAGCGCTGACCGTACGTTGCCCCCTTAGCCAGAACTCGTTCCAATACGGTCCACAGTTTGTGGAGGGTCTCACTGTTTTTGTAGGTCGCTCTAAGTGGCGTGCAGCTTTTCGTCATTACAATCGCGTCGTTTTATTGCTTTTTTGCGGCTTTGTCTTCCCCGCTTGACCGAGCGGCGCGCCCTCTCTATCGGACTGGCACGCCCCTCTATAACCATTGCCACTTCCTAGAATCGAAAATCGTAAAAAAAAAAATGGATCTACGTATGCAAATCGCTATGCGTAGCGAGTCCTATTTGGACTTTGCTTTTTTTTTCTTCTCCCGTTTAACTTGTTTTAATCTTTGATGAAAATTCTTGATAAGAGTTGGACTTATTTTTTGCAAGTGGGAAATTTCACGTACCCTGATTAAAATTGGATTTTTAAAAAATCCAGCTAACATTGAAGTAATAACAAAGAAATTTCTGTACGTAATTAAAAAAAATGTAAAATTAATGCTGAAACTTCTTAGATCAGTATAGAGGAAGTATCCGGCAGGGTTTAGTTCTCTTTGGGATTAAAAAAGAGACATTACTAAGTGATAAAATAAATTACCTAATAAATATAAGAAAAAGGAAACGAAAAAAAATTTTTTTTTAAATCTAAGACTGGCATTATATTTTTTTCCTTTGATATATTTTGGATACTGTTGGTGTGAAAACATATTTGAATTTAATATTATATGAAATCGACGTGCTCATCTATATATATAAAACAGTTCCGTAACTGGCTGACGGACAGATAACGCACAAATCAAACCACTGGACCTAAAGGGCTGAAATTTTGCATGGCGATTCTTTTTATAGTGTAGGGGTGCACTAAGAAAGGTTTTTGAAAAATTCTTCTTAGATTTTTTAAAATTAAATTTTTAAGCTGTTTTGTAGCATTCTTTAAAGTTTGCATTTAAAATAATAATCTGAGGGTTATAAAATTCATATCACGAGAAAGCTCATAAAAATTCCTTTGAAATGAAATCTTTTTCGAATCTTTACCTGCCTTTTATGATTTTTGGTGAATTTTTAAAGCTTAATTTTTAGAATTTAATTTAGTAAATGCTGATCACGTGGTTTCTTTCCTTTTTGTGATACTTGAAATTAATTTATCGTCACGTGCATAGCAACGAAATAAACTGAACAAAAAAAATATTAAAATACGGTAAAAGATAAAATTTAACCACTAGACTCATTGCGATGGAAGTTTGTTAAGAATTTAATTCAAATAAAGTATGTTTTATGGATATTAAACATACAAATTAATTGCATACATTGACCGATGTATTTAATTTGAATATTTTCTCCTACATTATTTTGTCTATAAAGATATCCGTTACGATTTTTTTTATAAACATTTTTTTATTGGCATTAATTGCATACATTGACCGCTGTATTTACATAATTTCAATGTACTCCGTACCGAAGCACGTGTATTCAGCTAGTTATAGAATAAATGCTTTTATCGTGACGCCTAAAACTTAGAACCACAGTAACACAGATACTTGATATTTACCTTGCGGTTTTGTGTGTATGGCCGTTTGAATAAGTATCACCGAGAACGATTTCCATCTATTTTAAAGGAAAAATGAAATAATCACATAAATGAGTAAAGGAAATAAAGTAACAGGTATTTCACATTGTCGCACATTTTTTTTCTTCCTTGTTTCCTGTCCATTTCGCTCTTTGCTGTTTTATTACTGTATTTTTAAAGGATAATGAAAACCCCGTACGCTGTGAATATATTGCGTAGTCTCATTATAGTGTCATTGCATTCAACAAAATCTTGTATTTAACAAAACTTTGACCGTCATTTTTATTCTAACTAATCCCCAAATTGCTAAAACAGTTCTACGAAACGAAATTATTTTTTTTTCTACTAAAAGATTTTATTTTCGTTTTTCGTTAGCAGTTTTGTATCTTTTAGAGTTTTGCTTCGTAAGAAAATTCACCCTTTTTTTTCACAATCAATTTAATGGTTTAAAATGAAGTCCCTGCAGAGAAGATTTTCGCATTTTCCTGCTCGAGGAATGAAGGTAGAAAGAAGAACGTCTGAAGCATAACATTTTATGACTTTTGAAATTCCGGAAATCGACGTTGTTATTGCAGGTTTTTGTTTTCCCGAAGCCATTCGTGTTTTAAATGTTCCGTTTTGTTTCTCGTACATATTTAAGAATCATATCTTTGAGTTCTATTCAACATTTTGCGTTACATTACTTATTTTATTAATTCTTTTCGTTAATTACAAACTGTATTCCAGTGGAATAAAATAACGTGCTCAACTGTTATAATCAACGGTTTCGTTTTTTAAACTTATTTCATTTTATTAGATTCCATTTTAAAGACTTCCATTTTAATTTCTATTTGACGACTTTTCTTTATAACGAAGTTTTCAAATGGAACGAAAGAACTTTGTTAGTAAAATGAAATTACAATCGATGGTACATTGCATTGCCGCCCATATGGTGTAGTCGTTAGCGTTCTGAGCTGTTACGCTATGGTCTTGGGTTCGAATCCCGAAAAAGGCGTCGTCCTTCATAAGAAGCAATACTGGCTCACCTATAAGGTGCTCCAATAATTTTTTTTTTTTTTTTTCAAATGCGGAGGCACTTGTCGCTAAGACATTCACCTATAATTCACCGCAGTTTTGCTGGTCATTTTATTATGGGGTGCCATATAGGCAGATCAGCATTGCCCCCTATGAAGGGACGACACAAACGGAGGCATTTTAGTGGCGCTTCGCCAGGATTCGATCTGAGCACCCTCAGCACCGAAAACCAGCGCGCTGTACCACAAGGCCGCCACAGCCCTAGGTGCTCCAATCATAAAGTTGCCAGTAACAAAGCGGTGAATAACAAAAGGCAAATGTCTAACGACAAGTGCCTTCTCATTAGACCTAAAGAAAAATTGTAATATAAATATTAGCTTAGTTTTTTCAACGTTTTCATTTCATTAGATTATATGATAACGACCTGCGTCAATTTCTATTTTTCGAATTTTCTTCATAGTAAAAAATTCAAGCGGAAAGACAGAGCGCGGTACTACAGAAATATATCGCCCATGGCTTTCTCAATTACTGCATAAATTCTCATTAATTTCACTTTCAAACTGGCCTCCTATCTGTTAAGCGTAAACAACAAGCCCGCAGTTCATTACCTATGTCATGAAGTCGTTTTTATTTCATTGTCAACGCTACCCTACCTTCGGGAAACAGCTGGTGTTTTCCCCTCCCTACAAGTTCCTAGAACCCCACCCCCACCAGGGGGTCAGGTAGATATGCTGTAGGCTGGTTTCAGGTATCCCCGGGTTTCAGAAGAACAGCAATTAAACATTCTCGGAAAAATGTTCCCCGAGGTACGGTTTCGAGTCCCCTATTTTTCGCGGAGGAAACGCGATTCTCGGAACGGAAGCTTAGGGGTTCATGGAAGCGAAGTCTGTCATATGTGCTCGTGCTTTGCAGAGTTCGAGCTAGGTCGCGACTGGATGGGGTTTCTCTCGCTCTCCTGTTATTACAGCAGTGTTTGTTTTTGTGCTTTTAATAGCTCCATTATTTTCCATGCTGAACGTGCCCACGCGTCTTCTTGTGTCGTCTTTTGAAAGTAAGTTTAAAATTCTTCTTGAAATTTGTCGTTGACATCTTATGAAATTGAGAATTTTGTTCGATTAGCGGTGAGAATTAAACTGATGAAGGTACTTACCAGGACTGTAAAATAAAATGATTCGTAAGATTATTTGAAAAATTTCTGATACCAACCTTGAAATTATTTATATTTTTTTTTATTCCATATATCCCGTCGACGCATTTACGGATTTATGCTCTTGATTTCAAGTGTATTATACACCTTTTAAATTCTGTATTAATTTGTTCCTATTTGCGTAGACAACAAATCTTTTAAGTTATGAAATATTTAATCTGAGTGTGTAACATTTATACTGCTTGTAAGTGTTGATTTGTCAATATTTTCATGTTTTATCTCATCTGTACAAAAAGCTTAGAGCATGTTTACGAATTACAGTGGAACCTCGATATAATCGAAATTCTTGATAAATCGAAGTTTATCCATTCCCCTTGAACCTGCCTAACACTGCCATGCTATTATTAAATCGAACCTCGGTATATCGAAATCCTCGATAATTCGAAGTTTTCTCGTTCCCCTTGATGTTTGATGTATCGAGGTTCCACTGTAATTTTTATAACTGTGTTTGCATGCAAGTGCTATTATTATTTAAGTAATTATGGTATGTTTTATAATATGTAATGCGTTTATTCGTTGTTTATATTTATTACTTCTCAAAAGTAATTTAATACAAGAGAATAGTAATGAGTCAAAAGTATGTATGCACTCATTTAATATGTGTGTCTGAAAGATACAATATATATATATATATATATATATATATATATATATATATATATATATATATATATATATATATATATATATATATATATATATATATATATACATATATGTATATATATATATACATACATATACATATATATATATATATATATACGTATATATTATATATATATACATATATATATATATATATATATATATATATATATATATATATATATATATATATATATACATATATATATATATAATCGCTCACAAAAAAAATGACAAAGAAAGATATACAGTAAAGTTGAGGAAGAAGTTACGTTGGGAGTCATTGTTAGATCGGGTAAAATTGCAGTTGAACAGAAGGCTAGATTAAAATCCCCAGATAACTCTTTTTAAAAATACCATATATGTGTTACAAGGCAATCAACAAATGCAAATACTGTTTTAATTTATATATTTTTTTATGCAAGAAATATTACAAAGGCATCTAGAGTGAAATCAACCGTAACTTGAACTGTTACTTTTAGTTGTTTCGATAACCTAGCGTTTCTCTCGGTAATCTGTATTATTTTGGAACTTTTTTTTTTACACGTGGTTTGAATATTCCGGAAGGATTTTTGGTTGTTTTGTACCGGTTTTACCTCCATGTTCATTTCTTTGCATACACACACATGCACATACGGACGTATGTGTAAATATATATACGTGCGTACTGTTTCTGGTAATTTTATTTTATTTTAAGTTTCGCTACTTTAAATTTATAATGAGGAACGTTGTAGACGCTTACAAAAGTTTAAAGAATTTTTCTCTTTGCGAAAATTGCCCATTGAAACTTGCATTTATATTGTAAGTCATTGAAAACTTTTAAGAATACTGAAACATACTACAAGAATTCGAAAACGTAGCATCCAAGCTGCTGTCGACGAAATGTTGACGAAATTAAACCCGCCGTTTTGCGTAATTATTCTCTGAACAATAACCAACAATAAGACTGATTCTAAGAAATTCATTCTTCCATTGTAAAAGAAATGCAATCTCTCTCAGCGCTTGTGTGTGTTAGCGTCTATTTATTTGACCAGCAGAGTGGCGAAATCGTGAATGAATCAAACTGAGGCTGAAACAACGCATCTATTCAGCAAGCGAAAAAATTCCTTCCTGCCTTGCCTCTTGCCTCTAGCGTTCGTGGAAATGTTCTCAATTCTTGAAGCTGATAACACTATGTTTAGAGTTTCTTATTTCGGGGGGCTCTGAATTTTTAAAATTCTTTACAATAAATTTTAAATTCAAATGATGTAGCTTTGCGTTTACAAGTTTATTCATTTGGATTGAGTTTCGCAGTTTACATTCCTGTGTACCTGTACCGTGCATTTTGAACTATTACGCTGCGATTTCTGATTTGCGTCTTTGTTTCATTTGCATACCTAAACATGTAAAAACATTTTTTTAAAGTAAAACGTAAATTTATTTTTCGTTTATTGTAGCGTGTAAATAAACTGTAATACTTTCATTCTTTATCTGACAGATAAAGCTAGATAATGTTTTTCAGATTTGTGATAAATTTGCTGTTTAGTTTCGGAGGCATGCAATATGAAAAATGGGGTTGTTCACAATGACTGACGTATGCTTCACGAGGGAATTATTTTACCGATAGTTGGTAGAATACTTCCCCGAAGGTTTTGAGACACTCATGTTCAAATACTAGTCCTGCCAAGTAAGTAGGCGTTAGAGAAAAAAGGTTATGAAGCGTCAAAAATAATCCCAGTGGAATATATATATATATATATATATATATATATATATATATATATATATATATATATATATATATATATATATATATATATATATATATATATATCAGGAAAATAAAAATTAAAAATATGTAATGGAAAAAACTCTATGTCGTTGGTCTCAAAAAAATAGGGGAATATGTGTAGAACTGAATACGAAAAATTCCTCTCACCGCCTAATTCAGTTTGTAAAATACCGTCACTACAATATATTCTTAACCTCGTGTATTTATTTATTAAATTGTCGTATAATTAACTGTTTGAAATTATTATACAGTGCATGAACTAATAATTTTTTTCAAGGCATTAAATAAGAGAGATGTGAGGCTGTATTTATTAATTTTTTTTTCCTTATTTATTTACTTGTGCAATAATTTTTTCTACCGACTGTCGATTTGTTGCATTTTATTGTCTTGTGAGAAGCGTTAACTGAAATTAACCTCCCTCAAAATGTCGGGGTAAACAAGTTAAGGCAAGCTCAACATTGAGGGCGTCCGTCAAGAGGTTGAAGATTAGTGTTTGACCGGTCCAGGCAGAAAACTTTAGTAGTGGCGCTGGACCGTTAGGCCGTAATGTGAATGTAAGTTAATAGTAAGAATTTTTTTTTTTTAGATCAGTCTGAGGATAAGTATGTAAATGTAGGTCATAATCTTGTGTCATAGGCTTGAGGAAACTAGTAATTGATCCGAAAATCTTTATGGAAGTTCATCGAAAATAGACACTCGTTTCACGTTCGGCCGTAGAATGTAAAGTAATGTCATTTCTTTTTTATTTAGTTAATGAAATTGAAAAATATTTTTATAAAAACTATGCTTTAAAAAGTAAATAAATAATCGGGATATTTTTAAGAGAAATCGAAATAACCTCTGATGGCATAATAGAGCTAAGAAATGATGGAACGAAGGTTTGCGGTAAAATTATGTTTGTCATATATACCTTTGTTCGAAAGCCATTAACATAAATTTGTTGAGCTCCTGAATTTATTCTAATGGTAATTTATTAAGTCATTCACGCTGTTGATCTCGACTGCCTTTCGTTTTTACAAGTAGCGGTTTCTTTGCTGTCGTAACTTTTAGCGTGAAGGAAGATATTTCGCTTTTTCAGAATGAACGCTGAGTGTTGAGTAATCTCGCGTTCGCCATTCATATTTGCGGCTTTATGAGGACTGTCACCCCTTGTTTATTCCCCCTTCCGTTCTTTTTTCCTTTTTTAAATATATGTGTGATTTTGGCTTCGTTTGTGTTCGCCGTTGGAATGTGGTATAAAGAGAAGGAAAGCATTTCCCAACGAATAGCTGGTTGGACGTTACATCATACCTCCTTCCTAGAATGTATTCGCTTTTGTGAAAGGATGTTGGTATGATAAATCAACGTTATTCACAAAGAATTCATATTTAATATTTCTCTACAGGCAGTAACTGTCAGTGAATTTATTTTCTAAAATAAGATATATATATATATAAACTTTGTGACACACGTGTATAGTTTGTATGTAACAGGTTATATCTGAAGTTCGTGGTTTTAATTTGTGAATGGCATATGTTCATGCAGGGTTTCTCCTAGTCTTTTATAGCTAAAATATTGAGATAAAGTTCGCTGTATGTTTGTGTCCCTACCTTGCTTAATATATATTCTATTTCATTGAATAGGAATCTGAAAACTGTTGTAGTATTATATTGTTCTTTGTTAAGTTTATGGAAAGAGAAGATTATAACTGAAAATTAATTTATCTGAAATTACAAACAACTGATTATTATATGATTCAATAATATCCTATGGGTGTTTTTAGAGAAATACGTAACATTATATCCCTCCGAACAATTCATGCAAAATGTTTCTCTGAAACATGTTTTCACGATTTCATTTTTGCTGAAATTTTGATGAAACACTTCTACAAAAATTTTCATAACTTAAACAATTAATTCCGAACTGAAATGTTTCAGAATATCGTTTTAAAGGTACATTAATAAAATAAAAATCCCAGTGGTTATCTTTGCACTTCTAGCAGTATGTAATTGAAAATAAATTTTTTAGTGATGTTCCGGAGGTAGAAAAATAGTTCTTGATATGGCCTTCAATCTAGAGCTCTAATTTGTCTTAATGGCATCGTAAATGCTGTTGATGCAGAGAGAAGACAACAACGCACGGCACGATGAAAGGAGACTGAGCTGAGCTGCATAAAGGCATCTTTTTTTGCACGTCTTTCTGCGACTCGAGTTCATTCAAACTTGTAGTTTTGCCCAGTTCTGGCACCCGGCTGACATTTGACTAGTGAGGAAAAAAGAATCATCAAGCTTTTCTTTCAATGGCTCATTAGCTGTCAAGAGATAACGATTCCAGGGTTTCTATTATTATTATTTTTTTATATCTTACTTCAAGTGGAGATGGTTTCGTAAGTCTACGGCAGAGAACCGGATTTCGAGCCAATTTGGGTCAAAATTCTTTCGCCATGGAAGCCATTGACCACGAGCAATATATAGCGTGGTTTTTCACGGAAATTTTTTAAACATTCCGGATTTCAGCTACAGGGAACTTACTTCAGCTTTGAGCAACCGAGGTTGCACAGTTGAATCACGTCTTAATGTTACTTAATATTCATACCGACAGGCCTTGTTAACAATTATGAAGATGCTTTGATCTTTTTTTTTTTTTTTTTTTTTTTTTTATCTCTCTTTCTTTTGGAAAGCGGTTATTGTTCTGACCGTGACTTCAGACGCTAAAGATGGAAAATGTATATGTTTAGTCATAAAGTAGAATTTGGATATAATATGCAAAGTATAGGTTTTAAGTGAATGTCATGGCCACAAACAGTGTATATTACTGTTTTATGAGAGTATTGGCATAGGTGCAATAATACAACACATCAGTCAATCATTATCTTGCATTTATTAGAATGGCTTTACAGCGGGAGATAATGGTTGAAACATCTCTCCCCTTTTCATCCGGAGCTAAATTCCTGCACATTTGAAAGTAAAAGTCATTTTACAGTTTCAATATCACATGTAATGCTCTAAAATGCGGTAGTAATTCCCCATTCCTTTACCTTGGAAACTGATTTTGGTCGTTCTGCTACAGCCGTCAAATTTTTACAATTTTAAGTGAGGACAATATTTCATATTCTATGACAATATTTCATATTTCATATTCTATGAAAAATGATAGAATTTTTCATATCATTCTATCATTTTATATTTACAAATCTAATGCGTTCATGCAAAAATTTTATTGCTATGCAAAATTACGCTTAAAATTTATCTATTTTTATGAATATATATATTTCGAGTATAGTGAATTTGTTGAAATCCCTTTTTTTTCTGGTAACATGTTTTAATATATATATATATATATATATATATATATATATATATATATATAATGTAATATCTGGAATACGATGTTTTGAAATCTTATTACTGGTTGTGTTTATACTTATGATTTTATGCAAGCTAAAAGCCGTAGGGCCCAAATTTTATTCCCATTGAAATAAATTAGATAGTCTCACGTGATGTCATTTATTTTTAATTTTGTAAAATAGCAAATATATATATGTATATATATATATATATATATATATATATATATATATATATATATATATATATATATATATATAAATATATATATATATATATATATATATATATATATATATATATATTATATATATATATTATATATATATATATATATATATATATATATATATATATATATATATATATATATATATATATATATACACACACACAATTGGCTCTCTGTTTAACGACTTTCAAGGGACTGTGAAAAATTGTTCTTAAGTAGAGATCGTCCTTAAACAGAATTTGTGAAAAAGTAACATTTCCCAAAACGTCGGAGGGGCCGGGACTGGGAAATATCGTCTCTAAATAGAGATCATCGTTAGTAGAGCGTCGTTAAACAGAGAGCCAACTGTATATATATATATATTAATTTTATTTTCCATATGAAAGGCTTAAAAAAACCTGCAAGTCATTAATTTTAATGCCTCGGGTATTTATTTACTTCAAATTTCAAATAGACAAATTTCTGTAGCACAATGTTCTATCAGATTAATCTAATAGGAAAACTTACTGTTAGATTAGCCATTATAGTTTGCACTTCAGTATAAAAACTAAACCAGACACAGAGAGTAAATATTAAATATATCAACATTTCTAAGTCAAATATTTCTTAGTAATATTTGATCACTACCTTCATATATATATACTCGGACTGTAATTGCGGTCAGTTATTTACATGGACATTTTGCGGAGGAATGCATTTATTTTTTACGTTCAGGTAAGAGAACTTTTTGGGATATGGTCAGCTGCAGAGCCTTGAAACTGAGGAAACGTGGTCTTAAAAAAAGGGCGCTGATTTTTCAAAATCTGAGGTGGAATCTTGAGCTGACCGCTCAAGATATTAGTAATTGTTTTAGAATACTGCATGACAGAAATCATACAACTCGTGCCAATGTTAGAATTTCGAAATTTTTGTTTATATGCGAGATTAATGTACCCCTATCGAATTTAGAGTTAATGCTAGCATCATATCGTGGATACCGTGGTAAAGGAAGCTAACTCCAAAATTGATAACGAGACATTCCGATAGAAAGCAAAGGGTCGAGAAGGTAATTGTTTTAGAATACTGCATGACAGAAATCATACAACTCGTGCCAATGTTAGAATTTCGAAATTTTCGTTTATATGCGAGATTAATGTACCCCTATCGAATTTAGAGTTAATGCTAGCATCATATCGTGGATACCGTGGTAAAGGAAGCTAACTCCAAAATTGATAACGAGACATTCCGATAGAAAGCAAAGGGTCGAGAAGGAAGACTTTGTCAGTGTATTCCTTAGGCCGAATTTCTAGGAAATCAAGGTCGATGTTGATCCTGTGTTGTCTTAACAAGAGCGCCTGTCTGTCTGTCTACGTGAATTTTCTGCGAATATGTATTCAACAGTATAACTGCCCCCTTCATTATTCCGTCTGTGTTTCGGGGAAGTGCTCTTGTGCCACCCTCTCTAACACACTTCTCGGTGCCCTCTCATTATCTGGAAACCCTTTTATCTGCTGCTCTGTAAACAACTGGAAATTCTCGGAATCCTTCCAGCAAGTTGGCAGGGGATAAATAATTGAACAAGTTGTACGTACAGTCTGTGACGATATAACATTCGTCTCGATATTGACGGCCGCGTGTTAGCGGATTTGGTAAGTGATCGTGGGTACATTTCGTAGGACTTGTACCCTTTATCCGCCGTTGATTTGACTTATCAGTATTGATCGTGTCAACATTGCAATTATTTTTTATCTTAATGCTTTAAATTATTACCATTTATATGTCGAATTAGGATTAATTAAAATTTTTTAGCAACATGATGAGTTGTCAGTATCGGTAGCCAATTTAACGCTGTTCTCTTTCCTTTTTTTTATATTTTGAAATGGTTTTTGAATAGATTTCGTATGTGGATTAAAAAATAATTGGTTGTTTAAGACAATTTAATGTATAATTTAATTAGCTGTGAAAATAATCTATATATAGAAAACAGTTCCGTAACTGACTCATTCATTCACTGACTGACTGACTGACTGACATACAACGCACAGACCAAACCGCTGGACCTAAAGGGCTGAAATTTTGCATGGCGATTCTTCTTATAGTGTAGGGGTGCACTAAGAGAGATTTTTGAAAAATTCTTCTTAGATTTTTTTAAATTAAATTTTTAAGCTGTTTTTTTACTTTTTTTAAGTTTGCATTTAAAATAATAATTTGAGAGTTATAAAATTTATATCACAAGAAAGATCATAAAAATTCCTTTAAAATGAAATCTTTTTCGAATCTTTACCTCCATTTCCTGATTTTTGGTGAATTTTAAAGATTAATTTTTAGAATTTAATTTATTAAATGCTGATCACGTGACTTCTTTTTCTGGTACTTTAAATAAATTTATCGTCACGTGCATAAAAACTAAATAGACAAAAAATATTTTTTTTTCTTGCTAATGCGGCAGACGATTAGACATTATCCAAAAAAATATTAAAATACAGTAAAAGAAATGTTCTAGAAACTGTACTATATTAACTGTACTATATTCTTTAGTATTCTTTATATTAGATTTAATTTGAATATCTTCTTCTACATTATTTTGTCTATAAAAATATCCCTTACGATTTTTTATATATATATATATATATATATATATATTACATCAATTATATACATTGATCGTCGTATTTATTATATATATATTGGCATTAATTGCATACATTGATCGATGTTTTTACTTTGAATGTACTCCGTAGCGAAGTGCGGGTTTTCAGCTAGTTAATTATAAGATATTTCTTGGATACTGAGCCTTAAATGTATTTGGGATTGTATTTAGTGGAAGTCAATATTTCAACGTTAATATTAACTTCCTTTTTGGATATTTATGCAAAGCATGGTGCTGACTATTAAAATTATACTTTAGTAGGTAAAAACTTATCCTGCGTTTACTTACACTAAAACATTCCTTCGGTAGTTTGAGTTTGAATCCGTATTCTTCGTTATTTAAATTTTTTAACGCGGTGTATTTCTGACTCATTTATTTTATTTTGATGCCTGAAAAAATAAAACTGAGAGATTTTATGTTCAATATGTCCTTTCTTATATTAAATTAAAAGTAAAAAAAAAATTGCCTGTTAAAAAAAAAGCAATAAAGCAAAATGACTCGATATTCAAATGATACGGTTAAAGTTTTTCACTCTTCACTAGGTTGCTATACAGCATTTTTCACGCGATTTTCCGCGCAGAAAAAACTGCTAACATTTTTAAGCGTAACCTTGTTTCATTCTTGGTTTCACGCTAAATTTCTCGATTTGAGGAACAGTTTTGTATTTTCTCCGGTTGAATTGTCCTTCAACCTATAATTTTTATTTGATTATAGCGATTTGCATGTATTTTTATGGTATGTGTCCTTCACCATCGTGAATGACTGAAACAATATCGCTTTGTTTTATGAATGGGATTTAAATACGGTGTCATCTGTCAAAATATTGAACGTCCTTGTAAGAAAAAAAAATCAACCACTTTGCGTGCGTTTAGCAAATGTTTTTTTAAACCCGTTCATGGTGCTAACGTTCTCTGTGCGTCAGGGGGTGAAAATTTTAAACTGATAAATTTGAATAAATAACGCATCTAATGAAAATATACGTACCAGCTAAAAGTTGCCGGAATTTACCTGTGGGAGACTTTTATAAGGTTTGTTGTCCAATACTTTTAAATATTGCTAAGTTATAAAATATGATTTGTAATTTTTTTTATTCCAAAATTTGTATTTTGATTTATTTTGTTTTATTGGCGAAGGTATTCTATCTAAAAAGAACTACCAAAAATTTGCCTAACTTAAGTTTCCCCAAATTTTTAACTTATTTGAACAGTTTCTAATAAAACACGTAGTAATTTCAATACATAAATTAATTTTTCCATTTATTACGTTTTATTAGAATTGAAATAATTGTTTTAATTTTTTTTCTATTAATTAATACCCTTAAGAGTAATAATATTTACTATTTAAATAAATCCCGTAGGCCCTTTGGCCGCAGATAAATTTTTTGGTCATAATAAATGTAACTAAATTTATTTATATATCTATTTTAAAAAAATGAAAATTATGTATGTGGTTTTTGATTTTTTATCGTAAACTGATTTTAATTCTTATTGGGTTTTTAAAAAAAAAATTTTACCGGGATTTAGAAATATTTTCTTTTAAGTCTGTAAAAAAAGTAACATTCTTCATCGGGTTAATTCAATAAGTGAGTGTGAATCAATTGAGTTGCACTTATTTCTCACGTGCTTCAGAATTATTTGTATTACTGTATTTGGATCAAAGGTTACAATGATTAACCGCTACATAGTGGAAAAAGAAAAATACCTTTACTTTAGGCCTCTTGTTATTGATTATACCCAAATTTTTGTTATGGTTTTGTCATGTGTTGAAAGAAATCATGTCTCTGTTATATGTTTGGTGTATATAAGTCCTCTTGCATGTAGAAAAACGCTTCAAATCATAAGAGTAGGGAAAATGATGAACTAGAAATTTCCATTTCTCCCGAAACTATCAGTTCTCCGATTTACGTATATCTTTTCTTGTTCGAGTGAAGTGACATTTTCGAGGAATGGAATAACCGCGATATAATCTCCTGTGCTATCATTGCATTATCAGAAAACCCTTTTTTATCTTTGTCTCCTATCAGCGAAGTTTTCTTCGAACTGGTTTCGGTGGCACATCAACGGTGTGATGTTTGGAAAGGGAAAGTTCTGCGAATATATTTTATAACTTCGCACAACCTAAGGGTTGCGCCAACACATTTCTGTTTGATCTAGAGTTCCGTTAATATGGATATTTACATGTGGGCTAAAATGATTTACAGTTATTTAAAAAAAAAAAATATGTATACAGTCGAACTCACGGATATAACGAACGAAAATTTTGGTCCCGCTGTTTTCCTATAGTACGTAATTTAATTAGTCTTGTGCCAGTTTATTGTAATGGATTTTAGTCGATTTAATTCATTAATGATCATTTTTAATAGATTTTTATCATTTTTTAATACATCATTATTGAATACACATTGCCACTAATGAGTTATACATCTTGTGAACTCTGGCATTTTTCTTAAAGGTTCGGAAATAGCGAATCGCTGGATAAAGCGAACAAAACGTTTGGTCCCTTGAAGTTCGTTATAACGGGGTTCGACTGTGTATATATATATATATATATATATATATATATACTACATTGTATTGTCTTTTTAAATGTTTTTTTATCTATTGTGCAACCCAGTTTTGTAAAGTGCATAGGGGTTGTATATGAAGTAAAATTTTTCCAATACCCAAAACACCAATAATAAATCGAGCTATTTTCAAAAAATAAAAATGAATGTATGAAGTTTTGGGAAAAACTCTCCTTTTTGAGGACTGTCTACATAGTCCTCCGTATTTTACTTTATTTCCAACATCAGACCCTTATTTTGATATAAACCAATGTTTGTTTTCTTCCAAACGAATCTTTAAATCCAATTTTTATTGTTATGTAACGTAATTTTTTATCTTTCAAGACAGTCAATTCGTTTGTTCTAATGAACTCCAAAAGGAAGGAAAATAAAACGGTTAGGATTCATGCCTTTTTCGGTATAAACATTGGGCCCATTTTGATTTGATCATTAGCATTTTTAAAATGCAACGTTCTGTTGGTATGCGCATCTGTAGGAGAGAGTTTAGCCTAAGTATTTACGTCAAAAAACTTCCATTTGGTATGTGAATGTGACATCTGGAACGTAAATCCAAATCTTTTATCATTTTGTCATGCATTCCTTGCTCAATAATTTTATTTTTCTACAAACTATTTCCCCCCCCCCCTTTTTTAAGACTTTAAACATGTGATTACATTTGATCGTGTGTGTGTGTGCATATTATAGATATTTTTTTTTGTTTTAATATGTTTAAACTTTCTTCTAAAATGTTTTTACTTTTGTTGTAAAATTTTCAACGTATTAGGCAAATTTTTGACCGATGGGGAAAATTCAACCTGAGTATAAATAATTTTAATAGAAATTCTCGGTTTAATTTGAAAGATATCTGTGGAGCATCTAATAAGTATCCAAAATTTCCAAATGTCCTGTTTAATTAGCCTTTTTCCTTTCCTAAAAGCTGTCAAGAATAATTAATTTAAATAAACAAAAGCAATTTCTTGAATGTAAAATGGGACGTCGAATTTCAGCATAAATTTGAGTTTGGGTGGCAACAGCTGTTATCAGTATCATTTATATCATACCTATTATTATCTTTTCAGTTTGCTGGACAATGTTTGGTGGGTTTCGACCTATGATGTTTGAACTATTTTGAGATTAAGGTCGTAACCACAAGCGATGAATCATTTTAAAAAAATGAATTAACGTCTACTAGAGGTTTGAATTTAAAGTTTGAGCTATCAAAGAGTAGGGTAAAATTATTTGTAATATTCACCAGAAGCCTTGAAGATACCTCCTAAAGAGACTTCTTAATCTTATCGCTAGTGTATGTTTTATTTTTTTTGTTTTCTACTTTCCCGTGAAGCACGTCGAATGCCACGGGTCTCACGTGAGTAATAAATCATGTGATGCTATCGAGCTGTGGTTCTTAGCGGCTGTTTATTTGGCCTTTGTTAAGGTTGTAAACAAACTAGAGAATTGTAACAGGAGTCGAGATTTTTATCTTTATGTGCTGAGAGGTAGCTTTAATTTTTTTTTTTTTTTTCTCGCACTCTTTGTCAACTTCCTGATTTCTCATAATTTTAAACCCTGATTCAACCCATCGACGTTTCAACCCCCGATTCGTTGTATGATACATATTACAGATTTCATACTCAAACGGTCATTTTCTCCCGTGTCTTTTCCAAGTTTTCAAGATCACCTGGCATAAAACTTCTGCTAAATGTCATAACAAAAGGGCCAAAATATTTAAATGCCACAATCATATTTCAGAAAGCATTTATTTCGTAACCTATCCAATGTAAAATCTGATAAATCCACATCCTCGGATTACGTATTTTGTAAGAATTGCTTTTAATGACCTTACAAAAGTTAACGAAAAACGCATTTTATCAAATACGTATTAAGAATGACCCTGCAAAGTGATTTATTTTCAAATAAATGTTTTTGCTACAGTTTATTATTACTGTTCGTATGAAGGTTTTGATACATTTAGGAATAGAGGTGTACTTTTTCATTAGACGTGTTTCTGGGAAAAATTTAGTGTGTAACTAAATTTTAGCTTTTAAAAAAGTTCCGGAAATAATAATAATAATGATTATTATTATTATTATTATTATTTGCTTATAACGAAGCTAAATAAAATTTTAAAAATGTCAATACAATCTAAAAAAAAATATCTCGTTTCGGGATTTTAGATACACTCTAAGGAGTTAATGTGATTGAATTCATTGCTATCTTTCGTCTGTAAAACGTCGCCAATGCATTTGCTGTATTGTTTGTTTTATCGGAAATGTTTGGCGAACTTGCAAAAAGGCCGGTACGCAAATCTGTCAAAATAGTAACAATAGTAGTTTAGTGCTAAGGAAAAAACTTTTATTTTTTTTTTTCCCTGCTTGAATATAATGTGAAGGTGTTGAAATTTCTTCTTTACAAGGTCTGTTTTCACGAGAAAGGTTTATTTCACCATAATTGAAGTGACAAAATTAGTTTCGTGAAGAAGTGTCGCATGTAAAAAAATGTAAACTTCGAAGATAAAATTCTCAGAAATTTTTTTTTACGCATTCACATTTGAAAGAAAATGTGAACGGAAAACTTGTCCGATGGTGGAATAGAATAATCTTAAACAAGAGGAATATATAACGTTTATTGACTTTAAATGAATTAAGGGGACAGTGGACTTTCGAAATTGTGAAATTTGTCCAAAAATTCATTTTTTTTTATTTTATTGAATTGTGAAACTACGGACAAGTAGGAATGTGTTACAGAAAGAATTTTTAATTTCTGTGATTACTTTCCTAGTTATAGGCATTTTTATTTAATTTAGATATTATGTGGTTACTAATAGCAATAACTTTAAATGTGTTTTTCTCAGAATAAAAATTTTCATGTCATACGAATATTCAAACTGCTCCAGTCGCATTTCTAATTATCGTATTGCTTTGAAATTTAAGTTTTATATACTGAACTGTATATCAAATAAATCTTATTGAAAAAAAATTATGCTTCGTAGCTCAGAATTTCTAAATTTTGTACTTGAAAAGATGATTTATAGGTATTTTGCGTAATGAAAAGGATGTTTTCACTATTATTATTTTTTTCTCTTTATATTTTTAATGAATGCTTAAAATAAGCAATAAGTTTCATTGTTAGTTCTATAAGGTATCCTGTAAATAAAAATTAACATATTATATGCAAAAGAAATGCGCATGGAACATCTTTAATTAGGACAATTTTTTATATAATTAATAATTCATAATTCACGAATTATTAATATTTCATCATTAAATTTTAACCACTTTTACACATATATGGTACTAATCACATATTCAAATTTCAAGCAAATCCATTCAAAACAAAAAAAGTTAGGTTTGAAGGTCCACTGTCCCCTTAAAGTTGTGTATTCAGTGAGTTAAAATGGAAGGATTAACCTTAAAATTATTCTTCCATTCTTTTGTATTCAAAGCAATATTTCCATCACGCCAGAAATTATACTAAGTTTTTACCTTAATTATAAGGATAAGCTCATTTAATCCCACCCATCCCTATCGTTTTACCGAGAATTCTATTAAAATTCTACAATGAACTCATAGTGGCAATCTGCAACAAACCGCGAAAGAAGAAAAAAAAAAAAAGTGGTAATTTAGAAAGTGGGCAGACGGCATGTCGCCTTACGTGTAACGTCAGACATCGAAACCACAAATTAGGTTGAGAAATGTGCTTCAGGAAAATTCTGTTGATATCCCGCAAAACCTTGATGCGATTTTCCTAGGATCCAATTTACTTACCGTGAGCGCTTTCCATCACAAAATCAGATATTGCATCCGTTGCTTCGGGAAGTTAGAATAGCCGATGCTTGGGGGATTACTATTGCTTTATTCAGTGGCTCCTTAAAACCCTGGCTTGACTTTTATCTCGGAACAGTGAGTATATCTTTATATTATACCTCCCTCAATCTTCTTATGACGGTGAGCTTTGTTAAGTGCATGACATCAATCCGTTTGCGACGTTGTTGCATGTATACGCTCGACTTACCTGGGCCATTAATGACCAACAGTCACGTAGAATTCTGAGAAGAGCCCAGAAACGTAATTAAGGGCTGTTTCGGTTAATATAGCGTAATGATATATGAGGGACCTAAATTTCAAGGGTATCCCGGGTCTTTCTCATCTCCCCTTGCATGTGCCCTTGATGACCATTGTTCTCAATGTCAGTCAATGCACTACTGGTAAATATTATTTCAGCTTTTACTTAATAGTTTTATGAAAATAAAATGATCGCTTTGATCACGTGGGCGACAATCAGTATGGATACTTATCATTCTTTAACCAACACATGATCAATGTACTTAATTCTGCGAATTTATTCATACAAAATTATCTGAGACATTAATTTTATTCCGCTTTTTAAAATATTTGCCCTTACAAACGCAGTGAAAAATAATTTTGGGGATAGGAATAATCATCATACTTTAGCATAATGCTAATGGTTTACGTAAAAATAGCGTGAGGATTTTAGTATTAAATATTCACGAAAAGTGCCATGCTCTTTTGCCAACTTTGAAACCTTTATTATCGAAATCGTGTCTGATTACTTGAGTGGCCTCGTAGAAGATTACTCTATGGAGAAATTGTAGAGGATGCTTTTGAAAGACTTGGGACGAATAAGCAGATGTTTTTCTGTGTAATAACTATGTATTTATAAGACACGCCCATCATTTTTGGTATAATGCCTTGGTTAAGACTGAAATTTTCTGGCCTTTTTCTTGAAAAAAATAGTTTATGAATGCATTTTTTAACTGAGGAAATACGATGTGATAAAGGGACTTTTTACCTGTGTAATTGTGTTATGATTTCATGCGGTGTGTGTATGATTTTATACGTATAATGTATGTTTAGATATATTATAACACTATATATATATATATATATATATATATATATATGTTGCCCGGTATAAAGGGCTTAAGTCAACAGTGATTTAAATATACCAAGTTTTTGGCTTTTATACCAATCATAGAAATATAATTTCGACTTGACTCTTTTGTACAAAGAAATGTACTTTTGTATAAAAAACTGATAGACTTAAGCCTTTTATACAAGTCAAATTTTTTTTCTTTTTATGTCAATACTAACAAATATCTAAAAATCACTTTTTTTTTTACTTAAGCCTCTATACCGGGCACCATATATATATATATATATATATATATATATATATATATATATATATATATATATATATATATATATATATATATATATATGTGTGTGTGTGTGTGTGTGTGTGTGTGTGATTTAAATATACCAAGTTATTGGCTTTTATACCAATTGTAGAAATATAATTTCGACTTGACTCTTTTGTACAAAGAAATGTACTTTTGTATACAAAACTGATAGACTTAAGCCTTTTATTCAAGTCAAAGTTTTTTTGGGTCAATACTAACAAATATCTAAAAATCACTTTTTTTTAACTTAAGCCCTTTATACCGGGCACCATATATATATATATATATATATATATATATATATATATATATATATATATATATATATATATATATATATATATAATATGCATACACACACAGAATATTACTCCTTGATTTGGTCTGGGGGTAATAAATCTTTTATTTATCGGTTATTCCAAACTGTCCCCTGTAAATAAAAGTCCCGGTGATACCAAAGAAGAAAAAAAAAAAGCCCTCTTCGACCTAGTTTCGCGTTCGATCCGAACGTGCCTTTCGAATTGAATCCAGACCAGCTTCTAAACCAGTTTCTTCTGCCAACGCTTCTCAGTATTTAAGCCACGTTAGATTGTTTTTTTTCCGTGAATCGTGTGACTGATGCTGAGAGATACATCGCACTTCCAGGAAAAAAGTGTCAGAAGTGCTCCGACGAAGTATTTTCGGTGTATTATTTCAGTTTGTTCCATAGGCTGGTCATGAAAATGTGGTGTTCGCATGGTATTTAACTAGTCAGGGGATACAGGTATGAAAAACTCCCTTCTGCCTTATCAAATGTTCCTTTTAATCAGTTGTGAATAGTTGAAAACGAATCATAACACGCAGCGTTTACCGTTTTGTGTGTGCACGTGTGTGCCAGTCTTTTTATGTGTGTTTCAAATCTCGCACTTCTTGGCTTTTTTTTGTAAGTTTGATTTAGATGTGTATGATTTAAATATTACATTACTGTAATTTTCTCCTTCTATTAGCTCTAAAAAAAGTCTCGACTCTTTTTTTTTGTTCGCTGTAAATTGTTAACTAAAATAGAACATCATTAACGATTTAAGAGAGAAGTAAAAAGCAAAATAGGTTGAAAATTACATCTTTTGAGTTATAGGTGTTAAAAGTATTTTTTCTCCTATCTCAGCACTTTTCTAAATCTTCCAAATTACACTTCCTTCACTGCATGTTGTTGCTTTGTAAATAAATTTTGGGTTCGTAATTCAAATTAAGATTTCTAGTGATTCTGACAGGTTAAATGTTTAAAAAAAAAAAAAAACGATTTTTATAATCAGATCTATTTGACTTACATGATTACAAATTTATCTTCCTGTTACTTTTTTCCCCTTCTTCCTTAAAAACTTCTTTTTGCGAGTTCGTTGTAACCTTTTAACTGGTAAATATTTTAAATTGCATTAAATGACTATTAAAAGTGATTTAAATCAAATGAAATTAAAGAAGTGTGAAATCCTATTGCAAATCATAGAATGATCTAGCAATTATTTTTCGATTCTTTTTCCTACCGAATGCAAAGTGCTATGCAATAAATTTTAACCCTGATATATTTAAAATTATTAATCACGTCAGGATAGAAATTAATTAAATGTAAATCGCAGTTTGATATAACTGAGTATTTCTATACCGTTTTAATATCAATTTTTTTTTTCTGGAAAAATCGTATAAATATTTACTTAAATAAAAAAGAAAAACTTTGAAACATTTTTCCTAAACTTGTCAACAGAATTACTGTTTTTCTGTACCTTTCTACTTCGGAACCAATATTAATATTTCATAGTTGATTTATGAAGCTAAATCGTTATAAATATTTATATATTATTCGTTTGTTCTGTTAAGACTGTCGAGTCCTTGAAAAAAAAAAAAAAATTCCGTCATGTATACTGCGATTGCTTTCCATCGAAGCTACAAATAGTTATCTGAAAAGTTGGTACATTATATGCATGGGGTTTTTTTCTGGAAGTTTCTAACGTCATTTTTGTTGTAAGGATTGCCATAGTAACAAATAGCATCCTCTGTAACAAGTTGTATAGAAGTCTATTTATATCGATATATGTTTTAACGCATTTTTTAAAATCAAAGCAAAAGTTCATTCTTGTTCCTAAAGGTTAATCTTGTCATTGAATCTTAAAGACATTAAAACTTCTTTTAAAGCTGCCTGTGTAATAATTATTTTTCATGAAAAATGAGCTTAAGGTATTTTTATTAGGGATCGTTCTGTATGTTGAATTTCCGACTGACAATTTTCTCATTGCCTCGACTTTTCATGAATTGGTCAGAAGACGTGGTCAGGGAGTCAATCTATTTCGTGAAAATCGTAACTTTATCAAAAAAAAGGTTTGCTTAGTATAGTGCAGGGATGGCGAACCTGTGACCAGCGGGTCACATAGTGACAAGCGAAGAAATTTTAGACGACACGCGAGACGATCACATTGGTTTAATATTAATTTAATTTAACTTTTAAAATTTTGATCTTCATTCGTCGGATTGAGATATCTATAATCTAATTTATACTAGAAATAATTTTTAAAAAATAATTGTTTGAAATTTATTTTTCCCTCTTTTTGCCAAACAGAAGTTTTATTAAAGCACTATTCTTCAGTATTAGCGAATGCAAAAGACATATTTGACGAAAGATTCTCCCAATTTCGTGAAATGGAGAAAACTTTGCAGTTTGGTCATATTACCACGCAAACTTAAATTTGAAGATCTTAAATTATCCTCTTTCAATCGGCTTCAATTTTGATAACTTAGAAACGGAAATGGTTGAATTTCAAAACAGTTTTATATGGACGAATAAATTTGTAGAGCTAAACGTAAACTTAGAAAAAAAAATTTTTACAAGATCTGGAAAATTGTGACGAATATATTTTAACAACAAGCACTGAAAATATTATTTTAACTGAATGGAACTCGTTGCCTGATTTGCTAATGTCGATGAAAAACTTAGCAAGAGCTCCTTTGACAATGTTTGGATCAACCTACGTTTGCGAACAGTTGTTTTCGACAATGAATTTTATTAAAAGTAAGAATAGAAATCGCCCCGGCATCGATTTGTCCGCTGCGTGTCAAATATCGTACCACGATAAAGTTACAAATATCGGACCACGTATAAAGAAATTATCGTCCGAAAGACAACAAGTGTCACATTAAGTTCAATAATTCTGTACCTATTTTCTTCCTCATATTGATAGTTTTAAACAAACCGTAATAAAAAGTTGAATTTGTTTTTGTTTTAAATATATATCGTATTATTTTTTTGAATATCCGAAGGTCTAACAAAGGCCGAAAAAAAAATTTTTTTTTAGTGACACGCGGTGTTAATTTCTACGGTTTCAAGACATTTTTTGACACGCGTTAGAAAAAAGTTCGCCATCCCTGGTATAAGTGCATTCCAAAATTGTCGAGATCAATATAAGAAAAAATAAAATAGGAATATTCGTTGATTTTCCACATTTATGGATGTCCTACGCGCGTAATCTGTATATATTTATATAATATGTTCTATAATCATATATAGTATACATATAAGAAGCTATAATAAATTCTTCAAAATTTTTTTATGAAATACTGACTGAGGCCTAAGACTAAAATCTTGAGGTAAAATATATTAAAAATGCTCATTAAGGAATTAAATCGATTACATTAAACTGACACAATGCTAGTTAAATTGCGTACAATAGAAAAACAGCTGGACAAAAATTTTCGTTCGTTATATACCGGCTTCGCTATAACGCGGTTCGACTGTAGTTCTGTTTCGCTTTATAGACCTAAGACTAAAATCTTAAAAAAGGTAAAATGTATTAAAAATCCTCATTAAGGAATTAAATCGATTAAAATCGATTACATTAAACTGACACAATACTAGTTAAAAATTAAGTACAGTAGAAAAACGGCTGGACCAAAAATTTTCGTTCGTTTTATCCGTGAGTTCGTTATATACCGGCTTCGCTATAACGGGGTTCGACTGTAGTTCTATTTCGCTTTATATAGACCTAAGACTAAAATCTTAAAAAGGGCAAAATATATTAAAAATCCTCATTAAGGAATTAAATAGATTAAAATCGATTACAATAAACTGACACAATACTAGTTAAATTACGTACAATAGGAAAACGGCTGGACCAAAATTTTCGTTCGTTATATCCGTGAGTTCGTTATATGCAAAAGACATATTTGACGAATTATTATTTTTTGAATATCTCTTGTTCGTGTGAATAGAGAATTTTCCTCACTTTGTAGACGGTCCACGTCTCTCGTGTCAAACTCGGAGACTTCAGACAACTTACCCTCTTAGGATCTGCGTCTGACGGTCGTAAATCATTTCTCCATTGTTTTTGTGAATAAATTAAAATTCTGAGAAACGCTCGGTAGTCCGGGCGAACGAACTGGGAGCGCATAAATTCACCTCCCCACGTTTTCGTACTAGTGACACACATCGATGCAAGAGAGCGAAAACTCTACACAAGCTCGGGAACTGTGGTATCATAAAAAAAAGTTTTGAAAAAAAAAAATTCCGTTAGTATTGAGAGGTTGGTACTAGCTTAGCTACACGCAGGTAAATTTCCTGTCACAAGTGGCGATATTTTCTCTAGGTAGGAATCTGTCGTTTTCAAATAATCGGTGGCAGTAATTCTCAAGTTTTTCATAGCTGTTACATTGTTAATTTATTGTTTGTTTTGATTTTTTAATGAATAAACTACGTTATAGTTAGAATAGATAGTTAAAATATTCTAACTTGATACTTTGGAGGATGTAGCATTGGTTTTGATGCTATCAGTGTATGTGTTTTTGTATAACATATATGTATTAGAAATATAATGAAATAGAACTACAGTCGAACCCCGTTATAGCGAAGCCGGTTTATAACGAACAAAAATTTTGGTCCAGCCGTTTTCCTATTGTACGTAATTTAACTAGTATTGCGTCAGTTTAATGTAATCGATTTTAGTCGATTTAATTCCTTAATGAGCATTTTTAATATATTTTATCTTTTTTTAATACGTCATTATTCAATACACATTGCAACTAATGAGTTATACATTTTGTGAACTCTAGCATTTTTCTTAACGGTTCGGATATAGCGAACCGCCGGTTAAAGCGAACAAAACCTTTGGTCCTTTAAAGTTCGTTATAACGGGGTTTGACTGTATTGCTTATTGATGTCATTCGCTATATCATGTTTGATTATTTTCATTATATAAAATGAATTTTAATGTTGCGTGTCATAAAAAAAACTGCCTTATTGGCCTGTTGGCATCGTGACGTTAAGCTTAAAGCAAAATCAATTTATTATTATAATAATTATAATGTATCTGATATATTCTATAGGACATCTCTAGAGACGAACCTTGGGTCCTTTATTATTGTACTTTGTAGCGATTGCTAAAAAATTACTGACTTTTTATCCGCTGATATTTCCGTTTTTTAAGTGATCGCTTTTTTTTATGAGCATTTTCCTTTACACAATCCTGCGATATCAAACTTCCGTTTTGTAGATTGTTTTAAACGTGAATCGAGGGATGATATCCCGTAATCTTAGCAATCTCCCGTACGTCATAAACTGATAGGCGATATACCTTGTATTTCCTCATTTAGAACTCTTTCAGTCGATCGTTTTGCAGCCTTCAGATTGCATGCGTCTCTCGACAGCTCACGTCTGGGATAATTTTGTCAATCAATATTTGAAACCTTTTCTGAATGAGTGGAATATATTTATACAGCCGATTATGGTGAAGAAACACGCTGAGAAAAATCTGTCCTAATTAGTTTTTGTTGGATTTTTTTTTTTCGTATCACTTTTGAGAAGAGAAAAAAAAAAATTAACACGCCGAGTAATTTATTCTAGTTAATATTTATTAGATTATTCTCGTATCATTTTTGCGAAAATAATATTTTTCAAGGCTCATTGTGTATAAAAGGTATGAATAATTACATTCTATGTTTTCTTTTGTATGAGAAACTTCCCCCCCCCCCCAAGCTTTTTTTCAATATTTTTTTTTTTTTTCATAATGGCGAATTTTAAAAATTGCAACTTTTAATTTGTATTAAGCATTAAACATATCCACCGTGTCTGAATAATCATTTTCCAAATTATTTCGTATTTGAGTATTGTTTGTGTGAAAACTGACAAATTTTGTTTTTCGCAAGTGTTGTTATTCTGACCGTATCTGACGTGTGTCCTTTTCTCTCTCTTTGCAGCTTTCTCCTTAAATCGTACATTCTCAGGAGCCCGACCAGTTGACTCCTCCAGTCGCCTCACGGACAGCTGACTTCGCCATTGCTTGCCGCCATGTTGACTAGCTATCCCAACCTGGATTCCACCTTCTGCAATCCCGTCGCCCGTACCTCTTCCTCCACCACTGCCTCTGGGGACACCCAGAAACACTGCTTCCAACTGCCCGCCGAGCGACAACAAGACCCGTGGCTCGGTGGTCTCAAAGACTACGCCGAGGACTTCTTCCGGTGGGCAGAGGGTTGCCAACTGAGAGACCTCGCCAAAGACCGCAGTGCAGTGCCTGCCAAAAAGCCAGGAGTCATGGAAAAGCAGGTGGAGCCTGACGACGACCTCAGAGTCCTGTCGGACAACGAGCTGAAGCTCAGGCTTTCGGGCTACTACTACGGAAACTTGAGTTGGATGGACGCCTCCCACATACTCAAGCAGTCCAAGGTTGGGACATTTTTAGTGAGAGACTCGGAACATTATAGTTATTTATATGCACTGTCTGTCCAGACAAAACGGGGCCCTACTAGTTGTAGAATAGAATATTTCAATGGACGATTCCGACTGGACTCTTCGGAAGAGCTGGCTGAAAAAATGCCTCGCTTTGAAAGCGTTACTGACCTCATCGACCATTACGTTCACCTCACCAAGAACTTACCGAAAAAGAACTCTTCCAAAGAATTAGCTCCAGTGTGGCTAGACATGGACGAAGAGAACGGCATGGACGTTCCTGTGCAAATTTACAAACCTCTTTACCGAAATGTCCGTAGTCTTCAACACTTGTGCCGGGTAACTATGGTCAGGATACAAAAGGAAAAATATCCATCATTGCCATTATCGAGAACTATTGACGAACATGAGTACAGAGTGTTGCCAACTGTATTAAAAGACTATTTAAAAGAATATCCCTACTCTCAATGACACTCTAGGAAATCTAATTTATTTTTATTACAATTTTAAATTCTTATGGCATAACTGTCTTAAAAAATATGTTTCAAATACTGTTTCTGTTAAAGTTTTGAAACAAAATACGTAGGCAAAATTTTTAAACATCGGTTGTCGAATAAATACTCTACATTAATATCTCGAAGCTACTGGTACTCGTTTTATATAAAAGCTGTAAAAAATTTTATTACTAAATCTCATTTTCCGCCCACTCTTTATTCCATTCAGTTTCATAGACTTTTTAAAAATATACTGATTTCTTTTCATGGGACCAATTAATGTCAGTGATCATGTAATGTACAGTTGAAGTTAAATCAATTTTAAAATTTGAAAGGAAATTTTAACTAGCAACAATGTATAAATTTTTGCTTTAAGAAGTGTATATGTGGTGTATAAAATTAAGTTCTGTAAAGTATTTTAGTTTTATGTTTGTGTTTGTTTATTCAACTTCCAAACACAGTATTATTCAACAGATGTCTTTATTTCCCCGCAATATTGACTTGATTTCAAGCTTTTATCATTATAATTTTTTTAATGAAATCAAAGCTTTGAATAATGTTATCTAATAGTTGAAAAAAAATTGAAAAGAATTCATTGTGGGAAAAGATAAAAAAAGGTTCAAGCCATTTTAAGTATGTACAGACGTATTTGTTAAATTTCTTTCTGTAAATATCATAGAAAAGTTTTCATGTAACTCTTATACATGGTTAATGTACTAATTGACTTTTCTGTTTATGAAAATCGCGATCAATATACTTTAAATCTTATTTTTATTTTTTGTTCAATCTTTATTCGGCGTTAAATATTCAGAATTATATCATTTTTGAATGAACGTCAAACTGTTTGAAATCTGAGGTACTTATGAAACTCTTAATATTATAACGTTTTAGTTATATCTGTGTAAATATCACCAGTATCACTAATCTTTTGTTGATGGTTAAATAAATACACACAGGATATTTAAGAGTGAATAGTTCAATACTACATTTTGTTAAAATTATTTCTCATTTGAGACTTTCGAGAAATTGAGCTTATCTTCCACATCTGTGTGTGCACTGAGACATCTAACGTATGATTTTTGTCTTGTTTAATTTATAAACGTAATATTTTTTTTATAAACTATTTAAGACTTGATTAATTGCTGAAAGACACAGAGTAAGATGTAAAGAATAGATCATCTGTACAAATTTAAACAGTGACTTTTCAGTTCATGTAACATTTAAATTCGTTGTCAATATTTTCTTTAATTAAGGATCATAGTATAATTCTTGTACTGTTGTTTCATCTATGCACCTTTTATTCATCTCTTAAATGTTTGTGTGTGTGTGTTAGCCATTAACTCATTATCCCTTGTGGTAAATTCTGCATTCCATTGGAATACATAATTTATGTTTTAAATTCTCGTCCAACTTGCAAGTTCAAAATAAAACAACTAAAGGTGTAGGAAAGTATGACGTACCTTGCGGTAAACCACTAGTACTTAACATAACTTCTGATATTTATTATCCTCAGGCATCATTAGATAGTGTTTCGTTTCAGGCTGGATAAATTTAAGGTCAGCCTCCCAGACTCGTTTCTAATTATTTTGCAAGACAGTTTTCGTCTTTTAATTTTGTTTTGCATACCCCCTTTTCCGTGGCTCTCGTTCATAGGCTCAAAATATTGCGCTTTATTCGCGTGAGACTGTCGTGGAAGGCAGTGTAAAGAAGAAAGAAAATTTACAAACGATATTTCAGCGGTGAACGCTTGGATGCTTCTAGTTTGTCTTTGTTAGCCGCTAGTCGTTTATTTTAAAACCAGGATCCTAAATTCTTTTTTTTTTTGTTTTCGTTGTTTTAGTAATATTAAGTTTTCAGTTTGTTCATTTTGACAGTAAAAATTGATTTATAAATAGTGGTTTTGGAGCCATTTACTATCGCGTGATGTAGAAATAATGTTTTAATCAGTTTAATCATATTCATCTATAAAAATAGGTATGAATTGTAATACTTGCAATTACGACGTTATATAGCTTTTGTACATAGTTGATAAGATGCTGTAATGGATAAAAATTCATGTGAAATAGTAGCTTGAAAGTCGAGGAACTGTATGAGATCTGTTTTATTTAAAAAAAAGAAAACTGCCATGACCATGTGTGAGCCTTAATTTACCTCATCTTCGAGTTTAAAATGTCATCTATGCACTGGAGTTAATCAAATGTAGTCTTTTAAAAATGTGATAATGCACTTACTCGTTGAACCTTACAATTATCCGTAAAATTGTATTTATTGAAATTTGGGTGTGTTAACCTATACATTTATTTTTTAACACTTATAATGGAGGAAATCCTTATTTAATTTAATTTTTAGGAAATGTCTATTGAATAATAATAATAATAATAATAATAAAATACGCGTCTTGCATGTAACTTCTAAATGTTTATAAATCATTTAATTCATCCATTTACATTTAAGTATTGTATTTATTTCTTTAACATATATTGCTAAATTTGCGCAACATATTTATTCGCCAAAATAAAGTCTGTATTGTATTACCGTAGCAATTCCTACACAAAATTATCAGAACATTATCAGAAAATAAATATATTTTGAGCGAATGTAAATTTTCTATTTACTGTTAAATATTTTCATACCACTGCAAGTATTTACATTGTAGATATGCATTTTAAACACTGGAATTCTCAAACTGAACTCTAAAGATTATTTACTTTACGCGACTATTCAATTAATATTTTAAACTTCACACTAGACTTTAAAGAAGAAGAAAAAACAAAGAAGTTAATTTTATGTATACATTCAACTGCTCGATTAGCAGAACACACCTGCTTATGCCGGCTAACTTTTATTGATTCCCTTTATATTCTAAATCCGGTTCCCCGAATTTTTATCCTCGATTAAAATGCCTAGAAAAATATAAAATGCCCCGTAAAAAAAAGAAAAAAAAATGTTTTATTCTCCCTTTACGATCTGCAGTACGAATAAATGGAATATTTCCACGACTTATGCATTAAGCATGGGTACTGAATATCTCTCTAAAAGGAACTTCTTAGAAGACGCCATGTTTACTCCAACAATGGAAGCGAGTAGGTCAGGCGCGAAAAAAAATAAGGTCAACTCACTGCGAGATTCGAAGAAGCCGGAGTTCCGACTTCTCCCTCCTCTTGTTGCACATTTCTTTTTATTATTATTATTATTATTATTATTATTCCGTTTTGCTTTTGATATTGTTCTTTGTTACATCTGTAAAATGTTACCAAGTGTGCTTTTTCGTTCTCGGGTTTTATTTATTTTTTATTATTTCTCTCGCACCTACCTTGGCCTATTCCGAGTATTGTAATAATAATTAGGTAGAGGTAGACGGTATTTATTCACCATAATGAAGCAGCACTTTGTTAATGTTTTTTAATGAAGATTTATAGGGGTTTTTTTTAAATTTCTTTATCTAAAGCAGTATCATTGAGTCATACGGATTTCTTCTCCATTAGTCGGTGAACTTTTTTTTAAAAATTAATTTATTTATTTATTTATTTTTTTTTTTATCTTTTGAACGATGAAATCGTTCGATTTTGGGAAAAAAAGGCCTGAGCGTTGGCCAAATGAAATATACTAGTTATTTTTTTATTTATTTATTTTTTTTTTTTCAAAAATCGTTTGAACGATGAAATCGTTCGATTGTGCATAAAGGCCTGAGCGATGGCCAAATGAAATATCCTAGTTATTTTTTTATTTATTTATTTATTTTTTTAAAAAATCGTTTGAACGATGAAATCGTTCGATTGATTTTGCGTATAAAGGCCTGAGCGATGGCCGAATGAAATATCCCGGTGAAACTAAAATTATATGTATTTAAAAGCTGCTCGTGTAAGGTCGTTATACGGTTGCACACCCAGATTTAAGGATCTCGTTCATTGTAAGAAAATATGATTTTTTATGTGTGATATGCGTAAATGGTATATGTTAAGACTACGAAAGTTTTTCTTCCAGTCTTTAATCATTTTTGAAAGTCGACAGTTTGACGTTCCCTGAAACATAAATTCAGAATAGAAGCAGCATTGTTAAGCTGAAAATGTATTTAAAAAAAAATGAGCTTTATTAGCTATCTATCTAGTATGTAAAATTCCAGTTGTTTTTTTTTTTTTGTTACCAGTAAACTTAATGTATTCTATTTATGTTAAATGCATTTCAGACATAAAATTGTATTTTTCTGTGCATATGGAATGCTGAAATAGTCTGAATTAATCTCCAGAAAGAATCATTTGAAAGTGAATTATTTAACTGTACTTAATGGCTGAAAAATCCTTTGATGGAAGTAAGACAAATTTTTACCTTGAAATGCTGAATTTTAACAAACAGGTGAATTTTACATTGTAATGGTGTACTCTTGACTTCGGAATTGGTATCTAAAGTCAAGTCGTGTGAAAAGATTGCCAACAAGTGATTTTAATGCTTAATATTTATTAAAAGAGTCTTAATTCAGTTATACTTTAGAATTTTCAAACCTAACGTGGTTTGATTGCTTTGCTAAATATTTAATTTTTTGTTGAAGAGTAAATTTTTAATACAATGTTTTAATTATGTTATATATGAAAAAGTTTAAATGTTAAAAATGAGCAAAAATGTGTTATTTTTCCATAGAAAGTCTACCTTGTTTTAATATTGTTTTCATAGGAAATTTAATGCTCTAGTTTCACTTTAACTCTAGACATTCTAAACTGTAAGTAATTGCTAATTTCTTATTTAAAAAAAAAATTCTTGAATGAGTAAAAAGGAAAATAATTGTGAAATATATGTTGGCAATCTTTCAGTTTAATGTCACGTACACGCCAATCTGAAATTTCCCATGTCACTGATAAACAATCAAAATCATTGATTATTTTATTATCCTTATCATTTAAATGTAGCTTCATGGTACATGTTCCATATCTGTGTGTTAGTGTCAAGATTTTACTGTTGTACATTAATTCTGAAACTTCATACTGCACACGAATCTTTGTACACCTGTATATATGTCTTGTGGTGTGCGGAATTTTCATAAAAAAAGGGACTGCTAGGTTTTGCTATTTATTGTGAATTTGACCAAATGCAAACTCAGAAGGTTCGTCTATGTATAAAATAGCCCGTTTCTGTGTTTTTCTTGGAATTGAAATTGCCAAAATAAAACTTATTTATATTTATATCATAAATTTTGTCTGGTTCTTTTTTAATTTTTTTTTTTTCTCTTTTTTCATAGCAGAAGTTTAATGGTCATATCTGATGATATTACTTATTTTTTAAGGGCAACGGTATGAAATAAGGGAAGTTGTTCGCGGGGGGGGGGGGCGTGTTAAACTCATTCAATTAAAACAAGCCTTGTATATTTATTACCAACAAGTATTTATTTAACTTAAAAACATTTCATGCCAGCTTGGTATAATACACCAGAAGTTAGCTCAACAGTTAAGATGTAAGTAAAATTTTAATATACAAGAAGAATCAGTATTGAGAAAATTCGAATTGCACTCATCAACAGAAGTTTCTCAAATCTCCGGCATGGCTCAGTTGGTATACACACTTCTAAAGGTTAGGAAACCCGGTGTCGATCCTCCTGGGTAGCAGACAGTCTCTGCAAGGGTTTTAATAAATATCTTGCCGTAACAGATATATATATATATATATATTATTATTATTATTACAGAGATTGGAACATAATGAAAACATGCATTTAGCATAATGATTAATAGCCACTGATTCAAGACACATGCCTATGCATACATATATATATATATATATATATATATATATACAGTCGAACCGCGTTATAACGAACCTCAAGGGACCAAAGGTTTTGTTCGTTATATCCGAACCGTTAAGAAAAATTCTAGAGTTCACAAAATGTATAACTCATTAGTTGCAATGTGTATTCAATAATGATTTATTAAAAATGATCATTAATGAATTAAATCGACTAAAATCGATTACAATAAACTGACTCAATACTAATAAAGTTACGTACAATAGGAAAACGGTTGGATCAAAATTTTCGTTCGCTATATCCTTGAGTTCGTTATATACCGGGTTTGCTATAACGGGGTTCGACTGTATATATATATATATATATATATATATATATATATATATATATATATACATGTATTTCCCCCTTTTAGACGTTAGTTCCCCCTGTAAATAATGTCCCTCTTTAAATAAATGTTACATATGTTAACACTGTTTGTGATTATTCCCCCCAAAACCCCACATATATATATATACATGTATGTATATATATATATATATATATATATATATATATATATATATATATATATATATATATATATATAAATAATGAAAAAAAAGCTTGCTCTGAAATTTTACATTATTTCCCAAAGTTTTAATTTTATAACATAGAGCAGTCCCCTTTCTTTATCGCATCTATGAATAACCTAATTTAGGAATTATATTAGCCATCTAGCCACATGCCAGCATTCTTACCCAGGCACTGAACATTCCACAACCCCGCGTATTAAATCAAGACTACCATATCAGAACTTGAAAACAGCTCTAGACCACCAGAAAACGATATATGGGCGTCCCGTTAGTTGAATTATTGATTAACAAGCCTTTTTTTATTGCCAATTATCACTTAATGTACCCGCCAAAAACCACTGTTGCCCCGTTCCCTGGTTAATATAAATATCGACATATTATTATACATTATCTTTATAAATAGCATCAAGTAGGCATAGAATGACTTAACTCTCAACTCCACAACCATAATCCAACGAAATACCTGGAGACACTTATAATGAAGTCTAACCTATTAAAAAAATTCTCACTTTGGTGGTCTAAAAGATGATTACTATAATAAGCCCTAAGAGGATCATAATCCGGTCTCTTCTGCCTAAGCTGTTGCCATGTGAAGACGAAAGTTTCTTTGCTTCGATCGGAATAACTGAGACCTTCTCCATGCTCTGAATAGAAGTACCACAGGGAGTCTGTTCTTTTAGCCTTCCAGTGGCGCATAAAATATTCAAACTCAACAAAAGGAACACAAAGCAGGAACTTGAAGGATACATATATTTATAATATACTAGTTGGTACCCGTCAAAACATGACGGCTGGATAGTAAATAAACTTATTAATACACAAATTATACTCAACACATCTTTGCCAAATGTTAAAAAACCTAATATTAAAAATAGAGAAATACACCTTAAAAAATTACTATTGAACCCAATAAAAATAAATATGGTTACTCAACAGAGCGAAAGAAACAATTTCCGTCAGGTTAATTCTGTATCTCACAAACATAATTAGAAATAAAAATGGTAGAGAAAGAGCTAGAGAGATTCCTCGGAATAAACATGTTTATGTGGCCTCGTGCTTAGTGAGCAACTAAAGCCAGATTTAAACATGTCACTGAACATGCGCAGAAAGCAACTTATAACTGTAAATTATCGCTGATTAATAGAAGCTACAAAACACCAAATTTGACACATCTGTAGATTAAAATTGTTCGTTCTGGCGACAATATCGCAAAACACTCATTTACTATTGCTCTCTGCGTGTCTAACTCTCGTTGCTGTCGGACCTGCTGTCCGCTCCTGTATGTAATCCGCGCCCCGTCCGGGCAAGTCCAGTGGCCGCTGCAGCCTTCGTGATGCTTCATAATTGAATAAAGGTGATTTCCTGGATATCGTCTGAAATCTGTGTTCCTCTTCTATGGCTCCGCGTGTGTTAATCTCCTAAATATCATCAGTGTTTTCCTGGATGAACACTTTGCCCGACTGCATCACTCCTCTTACCGACTGCATCTCCCATAAGTTCTACTCCTCAATCCCCTTTTGCTAAATTTTCCAAATGTGATTATTATCACAAACACACACACACACACATATATATATATATATATATATATATATATATATATATATATATATATATATATATATATATATGTGTGTGTGTGTGTGTGTGTATATATTAGCTGAATACCCGTGCTTCGCTACGGAGTACATTTTAGGATAATTAAAATGAAAATCTTAACGGATATTTTTATAGACAAAATAATGTAGAAGAAAATATTCGAATTAAATCTAATAGAACGTACTAAAGAATATAGTGCAGTTTGAGGAACATTTTCCCCGTCAATAACCAAAATTTCCTCAACCATTTTTTGACGGAGATCCGCACAAAGGGACGCCGAGAATAGTTTCAGAGAATGCGATTTTCCACACAAACGTATTGGAGTATCCCAATTTACCCCCTTAGGGGTGGAATTTCAAAAAAATCCTTTCTTAGCGGATATCCATGTCATTATAAGAATGCACTGTCAAAATTTCAGCCCTTTAGTTCCAGCGGTTTGGTCTGTCAGGTCACGGAACTGTTTTATATGTAGATTTAATTAAACATCCATAAAACATACTAATTTTTAACTTTCTTCCTACTGGTCAGATCGTCGATTTCAAAAGCTTTAAACCTTCTCGGGATAACACGGACCATTTTGCAAAAAACCGCGTGTAAATCGGTCCAGTAGTATTTTAGTCTATAGCGGACACACATACGAACATTGTCTTATATATATTTATATATATATATATATATATATATATATGTTGTAGGGCTCAGAATTCAACAGACTTGACATTTTACCTTAATTATGCACGTTATTCCAGTTAATTAATTTCATCGCAGCTTCCCGAAATATCCCAGGGCATTTGAAATTACCCGACTCACAATCCTTGTGACGGGCATGACTCTTACACTATGATTAATTTCTTCCACACGACTAACTTCTTTGGGCGGAAGTAGTAAGCGAATTATTCTAAAAATACTACGTCATATTTCAGCTTCTTTTAAGAGTATCCAGTGATACATTCACAGCATAAGTAGACATTACCCGTATCGTACGCGCCAATAAAATACTCTAGAGAAAATTTTCTAAGTTTTATTTTATTGTTTTACTTTGATATAAAACTTAGAATAATTTATGTATGTCTCAGGCCTTTTTAATTAAACCCGTTCTTATATTGATTGCCCAGTTGGACAGTTTCGTTAATCTACATAACGTCCGGGTAGACGTCGAATTTCTAAAGCGTACAATAAGGATAAAGATATTAACCGGGCGCCGCAGATGTTGTTGCATGTAAAAGCGCCATATTAGAATCTAAACAACTTAATCCGTCGTTTAGAACTGAGTAACTTTGTCTAACAACTGAGGGGAAAAGATGCATTTTGAGATACATATCAAGAGCTGCGATTCTCAGATTTTGACATATACTGACTGATTTAAAAAAAAAAAAATAATCATTAAATGAATAAAACCATCGCTAAATATAACCATCCTCTTAAAAAATTTTTATTACTAAAAAAATAATTTCTTGAAAATGTATACTGTTTTGAAATTTGGTATTATTTAGAAACTTTCCCATTGCAAACGTAGTATAAGGAGGGATGGTTGATTTGGAGATCTATGGTCAACTTTCGCGACGAGAAGTTAACTGACCGGCAACGACAGCCTGAAATTGATTCCTAACGTCTACAAATATCCATGCCTACCACAAGATAAGACTGACGTTCCAGCTATTCGGTCTTTACGAGATCGGAATATGGTGAAGTACGCATTACAAATAGTATTATGATATATAACTATAATGCGAACCTATTTTGTTACACATTTAATTTTGAAACAATTTCTTATATACACACTGCTTGACAATTGCTAAGGAACAGTCACATTTTTCGGAATATTTCATAACATGCATTGATTTAAGAAATGAAACTTCGTACATATTTAGTAGAGATATTGTGCATTATTTATTATGCAAAATGGTACAGATTACGCCACATGGAAAAATAAGAACACGAAAAACAAAAAAAGATGCTTTTTGGAGCATTTCCAAACAGCCACGAAAAATGGGTCTTCCTGCCAGAATGAAACAGTTATGAGTACCTTAGTAAGGTGTGTGACCTCCTCGGACACTAGTGCACATTTTGCATCTGTTTTTTATGTTGGCTACTAAAATATTGAGGAGTCCTTGGGGGATATTGTCCCACTCCTCTCTCAAGACGATTTTCCGTTCTTGCATGGTTCGAGGAGGGCAAGTTCTTTGAGAAACACGTCTGCCAAGAGCATCTCAGGCATGCTCTATAAGATTTAGGTCATTAGAGTAAGCAGGCCATGTCATACGTTCAATATTTTCACTTTCTAGTGTGTCCGATACTTCAGCGAACTTGTGTGGGAGCACATTGTCGTCCATAAACAGAACATCTGGACCTACCGCACCCCTAAAAAGACGAACATGATCCATAATAATCTCTCTGCAATACCGCTGCGATGTAACGGTACCTCGCTCAAAGATGTTTTGCCATTGTGCATAATGCCTGATCACATCATCACGTCTTGGCCATACCGATGACGCTCCTGAACATTCTGTGGTGCATAACGTGTTCCCCTCTCTCTCCACACTAACTGTTGGCAGGAATCACTTGTCACAGTGAAACGGGATTCGTCAGAGAACATCACTCTGGACCACTCTTGCTGACCCCAACCAATAAGTTCCTTACACCATCGTAATCTTTCTCGACGATGGCGTGGTTGAAGTGGGATGCATTGAACAGGCTTCCGTGCGTACAAACCAACCTGATTTAATCGCCTAGAAATGGTTTTGGCTGATGCATTTGTACCGGTAGCGGTTGCAAAGTCTGCAGCTACCTGACTAGGAGTGAGATGGCTGTTCGTTTTCGCCACTAGGGATACATATCGATCCTCTTGAGGTGTGGTGTTCCTTCCACGACCACCGGCATGTTTCGCATAGCATTTCCACCTTCAGCGGCCTTTTTAAATCGCGATATGACACTTTTTGCCTCTCCCATTACTTTGGCCACAGTAGTGACACTTTGTCCTGCTTCGAGCCGTCCAACTGCTCGTCAACCATCGTACGCACTCAAATGTTGTCTTGCAGACATTTTGCACTTAATTATAGCCACACCACACTCATTTTTCACAGAAATAACTTCCAACAACCTAGGGCACTATTTTCGTCAAACACCTAACTGCATGAACTTTCGAATGAATAAAGAGTTTTGGTGCACTGCCTTTTATACAGATAACAGGTCCTAACCTATTACGCCCTCTGCATTTCCTTTTACTGTGATTAGTCTGCTGTCGGGAATGCTAGTTTGAAAAAACCAGTTGTTCCTTAGCAATTGTCAAGCAGTGTATATACATACACACACACGTGTGTATTAGTGTGTACGTAAATATGTGTATGTGAGTGTGTGTGTGTATAAATATATATATATATATATCAAGCTGCCACACTACAGGTCCAGGGTTTGACCCTGCGACTGGGCAAGGTCGACTCAGTCTCTCATGCCTTGAGTGGGTCGATAAAATGAGGACCAAGCATGCTTGGGAACTAACT
>OU015497.1:31239145-31244145 GCA_907164885.2 Dolomedes plantarius
CTCTCAGAGGATGTGTATTAATATATATATATATATATATATATATATATATATATATATATATATATATATATATATATATATATACAGAAGGTCGTTCGCGCTTTATGGAAACGATTTTGATAGTTACTTTTTATGTATAAATGCCATATTTTTTGCAGCGATTTGCTTCTATCTGATAGCCATGGTTCTTGACAATAGCTCTAGCTCGAATTTTCCCATGAAAGTAAACTTTTTCTTAGCATTGTCATGTCAAATTTACACCATTCCTCTTGGACTGTTTTCCAAAGTCCGTTCAGTGTTCATGGATGCCGTTTTCCTAAGGCTCGCTTTAATAAACTGAAAGCACAAAAGTCCCTTGGAGAAGCGTCAGGTGATTTTACAGGTCTTTCATTAAATGGGATACACTTTATGCCTGTTTCTGATTCTATCTTTGCTAAATAAGAGGCAGTTGATTTAAGGGTGTGACTAGAGGCTTTGCTCTTATGAAGCTGAACTTTATAAATGTCCTTTCCATATAATACTGGAACTTTTTCTTCAAACATTGGTTCTAAAATATTCTGCTAATAATAGAGTAAATTATTTTGTCTTTACTGGAGACTTTTTTGATTTTTAATTTGCCGTTGTAACAAATTCCTGCAACTATCATGAATCCCTCTGAGAACTTTTTTTCTGAATCTGAGATCATGAGATCTCAGATCTTTTCTGAATCTGAGATCAAATTTTAAATGCTGATTTCCAAACGTTGTTGTAGCTCTAAGAATTTTTACTAACTCTACCTGTAACTGGAGAAGCAGCTGACTACAGTTTTTCTGAATTTAAAATTTTAGAGAATCATCTACGAACAACAATAACGCAAGATCGATTGAATAACCTATCAGTCATTTCTGTAGAAAATACGGTACATAAAACAATTAATTAGAGACAAGCAATCCAGCAGTTTGCTGCCATAAAGTCTTCAAGAATGATTTAGTCATTATATTCCTTACAAAACAAATTATATTAAAACTATTTACATTTTCTGCTTTTTTTTAAAGTAATGTAATTTTTAAAATTTGTACTTTTTAAAATAAACAGAACTTTTTAATTAATACATATTTTCCCCGTAATAATCGTTATTCTAAAAGTATAGTTTCTAATTATGATACATTCCTTACTTAAAGTCTATCCAAAAATTTTGAAAGGTTCCGTTTTCGAAACTTGCCTCAGGTTTCATGGATCGGTCTGGCCTTTTATTCGCATCCTAACCAGGCCCTGATGATCCGTTAGGCCCGGTAGGCCAAGGGCCTAGGGGCCCCCTAATGTTGGAGCCCCCCCCCAAATTTTTATTTTAAAAGAAAAAAATCCCAATTAAAATGTTTTCAAATTTTGCCTTTTTTAATAGCAATTTTTTTATATATCCCTTCAAATTTGATTGATTGGTTCGTCATATTTATAGTTATATGTATAGTTCATCATATGAGGCGGTGAAAGGCAAAGTGGTGTAAGTCAGTAAGTCAAGTGGTGCAAGTCAACAGAGTTTAAATGCAAAAACTACAAAACATTCCACCATAAATTGAACAAATTATAATTCATAACAATTATTACAATACTGCAAATAATAACTATTTACAATTCCACTATAAATTAAACATGGAGATTACATATTTGCCCTCAAATGAAAAAAGTTGAAAATGTGACTTACACCACTTTGCCTTTCAACGCCTCATATGTATGTTATAGTGTAAATAAGGGATTAATAAGTTTTTCTAGTTACATTGTATTGGTGTTTTAATGATGAAGTTAATACGTTGTATTGCTTTTTTTTATTTGATAATGCTCTATCTAGGCTTATATGCTTCAAATAGCCAATTCTTGGTAAAATGGTACTTTCACAATGGTTCATGATTTTTTTTTTTTTTTGTGTCAATTTTGGAAATTTTACGCCCACAGTGTTAGAGGTTCCCCATTCCCAGTTGTGCCAATAGTCAAAAATTTTCTAAATCGGACCCTGATCCTAACTATTAGGAATTCTAGCGAAGTAAATAAGTCCGAGTTTTATATCCAAACTTGGATGATATTCGGGTTACAGAGTAAAACAAGCATTTGCCTCGGGCACCGAAACTCGCCGGTTTGCAAGTAATCCACAATATTCTTACTCAGAGACTGGTCGTTATGATGAAACAGCATTCACAAAACCCTGTACTCCTCTTCGCAGAAATTTCTGAAAGGTTTAGCGTTTGGAGCAACTCGCCGGAAGATTGCGTATAAACTCTTTACCCCTGAGTCTCGTTACGAGATAATTAATTAAAGTGAAATACCGCTGGAGAGTTGCATAGTGGTATAAAATGGCCGCGGATGCTTTGAAATGGGCTTCGTAATTTATGGGGAATCTCTACTAAACTTTCCTCTTGAACATTTGTTATATATCTATGTGCCCGTTGTAAAGGGCTTAAGTCAAAAACAGTGATTTAAAAATACCAAGATATTGGCTTTTATACCAATCACAGAAATATAATTTCAACGTTAATATAATTAGGACACCGAATTATATTAACTTTTGTACAAATAAATGTATTTTTGTATACAAAATTGAAAGACTTCAGCCTTTTAAAAAGTCAAAAGATTTTTTTTTTTTATCAAAACTAACAAATATCTAAAAATCACTATTTTTTACTTAAGCCCTTTATACCGGGCACCATATATCTATCTATCTATCTATCTATCTATCTATATATATATATATATATATATATATATATATATATATATATATATATATATATATGTATATATATATATATATGTATATATATATGTATATATATATATGTATATATATATATATATATATGTATATATATATATGTATATATATATATATATATTTATATATATATATATATATATATATATATATATATATTTATATATATATATATATATATATATATATATATATATATATATATATATATATATATATATATTCATTCAGAGCAGCAATTTCGGTTGAAAAAAATCTGAGTTTGCTGAAAAGTTCTTAGTCCCTCCCGCCTAATTAAATAATTTCGATTGTTTTGGAATATTTTACAGATATTAATAACAACCAGAATACCGCGTACCAGGGATGTCTCCAGAGGAGGTGGTACTTAGTGTCTGAGCTCTCCCCAACCCCCCTTGAATCTCAAATCTTTTACATATTTAAGATGTAAATTAAAGTTTATGGTCGTGTCATTTCAATGAATTATCTTATTAAGTTTTAATTTCATCAGCATTAATCATTGTCAAGAACTATTAGGGATTTTAGTGAAGTAATAAGTGAAGTCTATACAGAACGTTTTTTCCCACAAATTAGAATTATTCGGATTACAAAATAGGACAAGTATTTGCTAGTAATCCATAATATTCTTACTCAGCGAAGGATCGTCATGATGAAAGAGCATTCATGAAACGCAGTACGCCTCTTCGCAGAAATTTCCGCAAGGATTAGCGTTTGGAGGAACACGCGGGAATATTGCGTATAAACTGTTTACCCCGGAGTTTCGTTTCGAGCTAATTAATCAAAATGAAATATTAATGAAGGGCTTGTACAGTAGCATAAAATGCTCTGAAATGAACTTCGCGATTTATGTAGTATCTCTACTAAATTTTCCTACTGAAAATTTGTCATTATTTAATTATATATATATATATATATATATATATATATATATATATATATATATATATATATATATATATATATATATATATATATATATATATATATATACATACATATATACATACATATATACATACATATACATATATATATATATATATATATATATATATATATATATATATATATATATATATATATATATACATATATACATATATATACGTATATATATACATATATATACATATATATACATACATATACATACATACATACATACATATATATATATATATATATATATATATATATATATATATATATATATATATATATATATATATATACATACACACACACACACATATATATATATATACACTGCTGGCCACTGTAAATGCAACACCCCGAAGGAAACATGCAAATAACATGAAATTTACAACATGCATTAGCGGAGGTGAGATATGCAAATGATTAGAATTTCAGCACAGACGCACATCACGCGCGCCTGTGGCGCCACTTCAAAGCGCTATTTAAGGCTTGGAGATTTCGACGATTTCAAGTTCGGCAATTGTGTTTTTCTTGTGGTTTTTTCAAAAAAACGATCACTTATGCCTCGTCGAAAACATCGATCATCTTTTGATCAAGTATCCGAGTTCGACAGAGGAAGGATAGTGGCCTACCGAGATTGTGGATTATCTTTCAGGGAAATCGGTAGTCGTGTTGGACGAAACCAAACAACTGTCATGCGGATATGTGATCGTTGGATGCAGGAGGGTACGACGGACCGGCGTGTTCGATCGCATCCACCTCAGCGCACCACTTCACGTGATGACAGGCAAATTGTGAGCATGGCAGTGACGGATCGCTCAGTCACATCACGAACCATAGCACAGCACATGCAGTCTGTAACGCATCATCCAGTTTCTGCGCGTACCATTCGACCTCGTATACAGCAGAGTGGTCTGTCCGCAAGACGTCCATTGCTTTGTCTACCCTTGACGCAGAACCACAGACGTCTCCGCCGCCAATGGTGCGATGACAGAAGGATGTGGAAGGCAGAATGGAATGAAATTGTCTTTACTGACGAGTCACGCTTCTGTCTGCAACACCACGATGGTCGCATTCGAGTCTGGAGACACCGTGAAGAGAGGATGCTGAACAGCTGCGTTATGCACCGCCACACTGGTCCTGCACTGGGTATTATGGTATTGGGCGGTATTGGATATCACTCTCGCAAACCTCTAGTACGCATTGCCGGTACTTTAAACAGCCAGCGCTACATCTCCGAGGTGTTGGAGCCAGTTGTTCTTCCTTACCTTCAGGGCTTGCCCACAGCCATATTTCAATA